>CAJHQP010002300.1:0-89322 GCA_905132765.1 Moricandia arvensis | reverse complement strand
ATGGACATTGGGCTTTATTATTAAAAAATGCCCAATTGCATATGTATTTGCGCTAAGGACCTCCAACAGACCTGCGTTGGACTTGCTCTTATGTCGTTGATTTATGTTAGAGTGGGCTTCTGATATTTATTGATTGAACCACACGGCAATTTTTATTTTAATCATCCATCAGGCTAAATAGAAGCCCAACTACAATTACGAATGGCCTACAAACCAAACCCTAGCTCGCTCCTAAGTCATCATCTTCCTTTTGCTATACCATCCCCAACTTTCAAAAAAAAAATCTCTGTAACGTATGATGTGAATTATTACACCATCTAATTAAAGTTCTCATTTACAGCATCCGCCCTTCCTCTCCTACGAACTCTCATTAAATCACTATTAGATATCTTTTTTAATCACCGCAAACATCCATGAAAAACTCAATTTTCTTTTAACACTGTTTTTTTTTTTGGAAAACCAGGTGATGTAACAATGTCTCCTTCGTTTTTGGGAGGCGGTTAATGTGAAGAAAGGGGTCAACTCATGGGCACCAATTTGGATACGGTCTGGAGCGAAGCAAAGCCAAAGGCGACGGGTGGTGGAAAGAACTCGAGAAGTCACTCCACGATATCAGTTAAATGTAAAGCTTAATCTTCAACCATATGTGTTCATCATGTAAGCATAATCATTCTCATTATGTGATTTTAGATCTCTTTACATTGATCAATAACATCATTTAGTAAGCCGAAAGTTATCCTCTTTGTGTAACACATGAGAGTTGTTTAGATTTGGAGAATTAGAAAACTCTTTTTGTGTCACTGAAATGATCATGGGTTGACTTTTGTATGGTAGCAGAGTTGTAGAGTCATGAAGCTTATATCACTTGTCTGGAACGCTAATTCTCGCCATGCCTACCAGAGTAAAGTGGTATTCTTGCAGCAAGATTATGTATGGTAAGCTAAACCCAAGAAATACATGTGCCCATCAGTTTATGATCGATATGGTCTTACACCCAAGCCTTCAAGCAAGATCGTGGAGCTAGCTGAGCTTATAGCTGCAATATCTACAGAAGAGCGGAAACAAATTGGTCATGCACTCAGTGAACACTTGCGGCTTCCAAAAAGAAAAACAGATGTTTTCATCCCAAGGCATGAGTGCGAGAGAAAAATTAGAGGCTGGAACCGAAAGAAGGAGAAGCTAGAGAAGTTTGATAAAGCTGCATAGATCAAACTGACAAAATAAATGATTATTTACGAGTTTGAGTCTCAAGTAATAGAAAGATCTTGTGGACAAAGGAAGAAGATAACAAAATAATAGAGAAGTCAAAGTTGTAGGTGGGTCACAGTTATGGAGTAAGTGAATTTGACACTTCTTTTCTTCTTAGAGCATGTTCAATGGGGTTGCTTAGGAGGGTTGCTTAAGGGAGGGTTGCTTATTTTGAAGAGAGAGGGTAGCTTAAGTTGCCAAAATAAGCAACCCATTTAGCATGGTTCTTGCACTGTTCACGGGTCCCACTGACACGTGGCGATCCGTGAGTGGTTCGTTTTATTTTTATTTTTTTATTTTTTTTTTAAATCAAAAAAAAAAAAGAAAAAAAAAATAAGCAACCCAAAAGGGTTGCTTGGGTTGAACATGCCCTTATGTGTTTGGTTTGCTTTTAATGCACCAACTCTACCATGTGAACCCAACAAATAACGTACAAAGCTCATTTTTTTCTTTTAACGCAGTTGATACTAATCCACGGATCAATTAATATACACGGCTTAAACACCTTCCGACACTTACTCCGAGAGCGGTGTTTATGAGCTTACTGGTTTTGATGTTGGAAGGAGTAATCAGTACTTCAAGCTGACGTCAGAACCGTCTCTATTTTACTAGGAAAAATTTGTTTGATCTATTGATATGGTGATGGTTTTGTTTAGGCAGCTGTTTGTAATGTTGGTTTTGATGGAATGTAAGTGGAAGTTTTCAACAGAGGAGTGTTTTCCATTGGCATACATCATCATCAAAAGAATAAAGTACTTGGTAGGAATGTATCGGCTCTTCACTTACTTAACCGAACTTGAATCCATTACTCCAACCGAGACTGCTCTTACTGCCGGTAACGACATTATCCGATCTTTTGCTTCAAGATAAAGAAGAAAAAGTACAACTGAAGAGACGATGAATATTGCATGCATGTGTTATCTGACCAAAGTTAGGATTCTAGATGCTCCTTCTGAATTAAAGTAAACCTATCTTTTATTTGGATATGTGTCTGTGTATCATTTTTCTGAAAAATTCTATGTTTTCTTGTGCTAGAGTGTGTTAAAATCTGTAGTCCAGTTTTTATTATATCAGCTATCCAAACTTTTTCTTTGACATGTAAAGTAAGTTTGTCTTTATTATCGACTATATTAGTATATAAAATACTATAAACACATGAGGAATAATTATTTGACATAGAAGAATATGTTGATTACTTCTTCAACATGGAGAGATACATCTAACGTATGCAGATTTTATGAGGTATAAACTTGACTTACTGATCTGTGAACTCTATTCGTCATGTCCCAACTTTTTTTGTAAGTTGGATAAGTTAGATGCGATCATTTTTGAAATGTGATTTTATCCTATTCGCAATTCAGATTTCTTGAGTTATGGGATTATGTTTCTCCATAAGATTCGACAAAGCTGCTCTGATTTTTCTTTGAACTAAGGTTATAGATGAAACTCAAGATCAAGTCAGCCGCGTATCTTGATAAATGTTGTTTATCTGTGACTTTTCTTCGAGTCACGAAACTTCAATTTCATTTGAATTTATATTTCCATCTCTGTAAGGTGGAAGCTAAGTGTCTTTTATACATCCACCAACACAGACATGAAATATATATATATATATATATATATATATATATATATGTGTGTGTTTTTTTCTTTAATTATATAATTACACCCAAAAAGTAAAGATACATACACAAGAGACCGCCTACAATGAAAAAAATTGTTACAAATTAAAATAATTTATATCTAAAAGATAAATAAATAGAGTTTGACTGTTTTTTTTCATCAAGTTTGACTATTTTTATAAAAAACAAAATAAATAGATAAATATATAATCCTTAACTAAATTTAAATAGCTTTTTATTCACATTGTTCATCAGTCCATATATATTTTCTGTTATTAAAAAGGAAACTAATTTTAAATTTTGATATTTTTCAAACTTTTGTGGTAAATATAGTATTCTTCTATAAATAGACAAAATATAACATTTCTTTATTATAGAAAACAAATTAGAGTTTGTTGAAACTATGTATTGATTGTGAATAAGAACAAAAGTATAAGAATAACTCTCTTATATATTAATCTCTCTCAAGGATAAAACTCACTCAAAACCTTGAAACCCTAAAACTCATATCACACCAAACACATCTCGGTGGATATATATATATATAGCTAAACATAGATCCTAATCTTTAGATAAAGTTTATTATGCTTATAGATAACTCCTAGAAACATCTTTATCATTATCTTTAACAAAAATAGATTAGAATTATCCTTAGCTTGCCCCACAAGTTATTATCCTTGTTTCATTAACTTCAAGCTTACGCCAACAATGTCCCCCTTAAGCTTGAAGTTGATTTGTGCTGCATCTATGATTCCGATAAGCTCCCTCATCGCTTGGAACTTCAGTCTCCCGAGTCCTTTCGTCAAGATGTCTGCTCTTTGCATGCTTCCGGCTACATGTTCAACCTCAACCTGCCCATTCTCCACACATTCCCTTATGAAATGATACCTTCTATGTATATGCTTTGAACGTCCATGGAACACAGGATTTTTAGTAAGTGAGATTGCAGATTTGTTATCTACCCGTATGGTCACTCTTTCACATTCGTCACCAGTAATCTCACTTAAGAGTTCTTGGAGCCAGATCGCTTGTTTGGCTGCTTCAGTAGCTGCCATGAACTCAGCTTCACATGAAGATAAAGCAACACTTTCTTGCTTCTGAGAACACCAAGTAATAGGACTCTCATTGAGGTAGAAGATGTGTCCTGTTATGCTCCTTCCGTCGTCAACATCTACATTGAGAGAACTATCGCTGTACCCTAACAGCCTTATCTCACTTCCACGCTTGTAACTGAGACCATAAGAAGTAGTTCCACGTAGGTACCGTAAAACCTGCTTCAATGCCGCATCATGTGACTCTTTAGGATCAAGCATGTACCTGCTGAGAACTCCAATACTATAAGAGAGATCAGGACGAGTGTGTATTAAATACCGTAGGCACCCAATACTCCTTCTGTATTTCTTTTCATCAACGCTTTTCTCTTCCTCTGCTTTTGACAATTTCACATTCATATCCATCGGTATAAAATTTGGATTGCAGCCGTCCATGCCTGTATCTTCCAATATTCTTGAAGCATACCTCTCTTGTTTCAATGTAATACCCTCATCGTGTTGCAGTACTTCAATCCCCAGATAATAGGTGAGTTTTCCCAAATCACTCATTTCAAACTTAGCAGCCATCTCGTGTTTGAACTCACTAATCATGGAGAGATCAGAGCCTGTGACGAGTAGGTCGTCAACATACACAGCCACGACAAGAATCCCTTCACTCCTTTTCTTCTGATACAACGATGGTTCTTTTGAGCAACGTGTGAAGTCTAGTTCTCGCAATATCTTGTTCAGCTTGTAGTTCCAAGCTCTCGGTGCTTGCTTAAGACCGTAAAGAGCCTTAGAGAGTTTGTACACCTTTTCTTCACTTCCTTTTACTTCAAATCCCTCAGGTTGCTTGACATAAACTTCCTCCTTAAGATCTCCATGGAGGAATGCAGTCTTCACGTCGAGATGATGTACCTCCCAGCCATGTGTTGCCGCCAATGCAATAATGAGTCGAATAGTTTCAATCCTTGCGACTGGTGCAAACACTTCATCATAGTCTATACCATGCCTCTGCACATAACCCTTTGCTACTAGCCTTGCTTTGTATTTGTTTACACTACCATCGGGGTTGCGCTTTATCTTAAATACCCATTTCAGTCCAATAGCCTTTGCTCCTATAGGTAGATCAACCAGAATCCAAGTGTGATTCTTCTCGATAGAGGCTATCTCGTCTTCACAAGCCTTTATCCATACTGTCATTCTTTTAGCCTCTGAGAAGTCCCATGGTTCTTCATTAAGTGATAACAGAAGCCACTCGCATTCTGTCTCTGCCATCAAGATATAATCCGATAAGTACTCTGGAGTTACCTTGATTCTCGTTGATCTCCTCAGCTGTGTTTCCTCACGAGGCTCATCATCATCACTTGATATCTCTACTACATCATTATCAACAACACTGCTTGCTTCTTTACTGTCTTGCTCCAGTCTCTCATCTCTGTTGTTATTCGTCTCATTGTTGAGCTCAATCTCTCTGAGTCCTCTGTTTCCATACTCCCCGAGGCTAATGCTGAAAGAACCTGCATTGTCTTTTTCAATGGGATCATTCCAGTTCCATCCTTCTTCCTCCATAAATACAACGTCTCGGCTCACAGTGATCTTCCTGCTTGTTGGATCATATAGACGATACGCTTTGGTCCCTGGCTCTGTTCCCAGATGTACTAAAGCTCGGGACCTATCGTCTAGTTTCTTCCTATGAGGAGCCTCTGTTCTAGCGTATCCGATGCATCCAAATACCTTTAAGTGAGAGACATTCGGTTTAGCTCCCTTAAACATCTCGTATGGAGTTTTATAAGAAAGAGTTCTTGTCGCAGAGCGGTTGATTAGATACGTGACATGTCTCACTGCTTCTCCCCACATGTAGTTAGGAATACTCATATGTTTCAAAGTGCTCCTTGTCATTTCTAGTATCGTTCTATTGCGTCTTTCAACTACGCCGTTTTGTTGAGGTGAGTACGGTGCAGTCAAGTGTCTCTGAATCCCATTTTCTTCACAGAAGCTATTAAATTCCAGAGATGTAAACTCTCCCCCTCTATCAGTTCTGAGAGTCTTGATCTTAACCCCTGTTTCTTGCTCTATTGATGTTTTGAACCTTTTAAATCTCCCAAATGCCTCACTCTTTTCTTTTAGCAACATTGTCCACATATACCTCGTATGATCGTCGATTATTACAAACACGTATTTGTTTCGACCAATCGTTGAAGGGTTAATTGGACCACAAAGGTCTCCATGCAGTAGCTCGAGTTTCTTAGATGCTCTGTATTTGTTTGTTTGAGGAAACGGTCGCCTTGCGTGTTTACCAAGCAAACATGAAACACAAGTGTTCTTTGTGATCGAAATCTTTGGTATTCCTGTAACAAGCTCCCTGTCCACCATCAGCTTTATATTATCGTAGTTGATATGACCCAATCTCGCGTGCCACTTGCTTGACTCGTTTGAGTTTATCACTTGCAGACACTGCACACTTTCCGCCTCTAGTGTCACTTTGTATAGACGATTTTTTCCTCTACTGCTCTTGATTAAGAGCTTTCCATCACGATCATACAAATATAGGATATCCTCCTTCATCCTAACTTCGCATCCCGCTTCTGTGGCTTGGCCCAGACTTATAATATTGCTTTTGAGTGCTGGTATAAAGTACACGTTTGACATATTCTTCTTTACTCCGTCCTTGAATTGAAAGTTAATACACCCTTTTCCTTTTATATCGATACGTGAATCGTCACCAAATTTAACTTTTCCTGTGATGGTTTCATCGAGGGTGGTAAAGTAAGAACGTTCTCCTGTCATGTGGTTACTTGCTCCATTGTCTAGATACCACACATTGTTCTTGTCTTGACTCGTCTCAAAGATATTAGGTTTTACTTTCTCTTCATTAAGAAACACAACCTCGTGAAGCATCAACTCGTCTGCCTCATGCGTGCTCTCATCCTTTTTTGCTTCCAGGGTCTCTTGTAGCTTTAGTAGACGATCAGGACAATCACTAGCGTAATGTCCTAGTTTGTCACACCGATAGCAAGTAATTTTAGATGCATCTCTCTCTTCTCTTCCATAGTTGTAGCGGCCACGTCCTCTACTTCTATTAGTAAACCTACCTCCACGACCACGGCCTCTGTTTTCCCCGTTATAACCTCGATTCCAGTTTTGCTCTGAGTTAGCATACATCAGTTTGTTCTGCTCCTCAGACGTCTCATCTTCCTCACTAACACGTTCCTCATAAGCCTTTAAGCGTCCGATAATGTCCTCGAAGCTGGTCGTCTTGAGATCTAACACCTGCTCCAATGCAGCTACAATAGTTATGTATTTTCTCCGAGGGAGGCCCTTTAGAAATTTCTTGACAAGCTTTATTTCTTCTATTTCTTCTCCGAGAGCTGATGATTTTGATGCGATTTCTGAGATCCTGCCTGAAAACTCATCAATAGTCTCATTATCCTTCATCTTAAGTCGATCAAAATCCGACATAAGTGTTTGTAAACGTGCTTCTTTGACTCTATCAGCTCCCATATGTCTGGTCTTAATTGCATCCCAAATCTTCTTAGCTGTATCGAGCTCTCCGATCTGTAAAACTAAGGCTTCTGGAATAGATTGTATCAGAAGTGCCATGGCCATGTTGTCCCTCTTGACGTCTCCTTCTTCTTTCTCAATAATATCCCACACGTCATGTACTTTCAACAGGATCTTCATCTTGATCGCCCATACCGTATAATTTGTATTGTTCAATAACGGACACTTGATCGATGATGATCCGGTTTCCTTCTCCTTCACCGTAGTAATCGAAAGATCTCCCATAGTTTCAACTTTGAGCTCTGATACCACGTGTTGAAACTATGTATTGATTGTGAATAAGAACAAAAGTATAAGAATAACTCTCTTATATATTAATCTCTCTCAAGGATAAAACTCACTCAAAACCTTGAAACCCTAAAACTCATATCACACCAAACACATCTCGGTGGATATATATATATATATAGCTAAACATAGATCCTAATCTTTAGATAAAGTTTATTATGCTTATAGATAACTCCTAGAAACATCTTTATCATTATCTTTAACAAAAATAGATTAGAATTATCCTTAGCTTGCCCCACAAGTTATTATCCTTGTTTCATTAACTTCAAGCTTACGCCAACAGAGTTAAAGTTTCATATATATTTTCTAATTTATAATATAGATCGTTGACAATAAATAATTTGGAGATGTTCTAAAAAGTTACTACCGACTGTTTTTCTTTATCAAACATTATATTAGATTCACAGAGCAGCCCACCTTCGTCAATATTACAGAAACCCTCAACCCTACACCTAAAACGTTGGCCATGTTCCAGAATCATGATCAGCTGATGTTACTTGCAAATACAAACACCCAATTACCAGTTCTATTTTTAAAAAATTGCATCCATACTTAGTTACTTTAAATTCAAATTTTGGCAATGATAATTTGATAGTCTTTTACTGTTTCGGAGAAGATATCATTGGTAAAGTTATGGGCATCAAAACGACATACAAGAATAACATACACATTGACCGATATGTTTAAATAAAACTATCCTACTAACATTTATTGGTTCCTTAGAATGTTTTGGTTGTTATGATTAGTTTTTAATACTTCGACTTCACCAGTAACTTCAATAAATTGTTTAGTCTTGCCACTTATTTGAATCCTTTTGTTGTTGGTTTTTTACTTTTCCTCTTCTTGGCATGATCATCACGAAATTTATGTGCAGCATTGTTTAAAAAAAATACTCTTTGATGCAGCAACTTTATTTATTTAACACATGTTCTAACCAACTAATACAAATAGAATCTAACTCCTCCTGAATTTGATTCCAAAGTTTACAGCAAGCAAATATGGAAAACCAACATCGATATGTCTTAGTCATGATTGCTGGTGATAAAATCAACCACAAAGACGCTTACGATTTGAAACAGATTCCTCCATCCACATTTGGACATGGGCATTGTAGCAGTGCTTTGGATGCTCTCATTTGACGTTCAAAGGTCTCTCATTTGACGTTCAAAGGTGTTGTCAATTTCCAAATACGCACGTCTATTATTGCACGTGATTGTACCTTAATGGATCTTGAACATAAACTTTGTTACAACAACAATATAGGTGATCACAAGGTTACGGTGACTGCCTTTCATGTTCTTTAAAATTCAGTTTTTTTAGTTCACATTCATTTTCTCAGTTGTATGAACGTATGCCTTAATTCCCAAGTTTGGCAATGATGATATGATGAAAGCTCGGGATAGTCAATGGACAACAATTGTGTGGCCAATAGTTAAGGATTGCATTGGTTGAAAGTTACTGTATACAGTTTGGTAACCTTAAATTATTTTGCATACATGTTCATGAGCATTTGTATGTTTTCTTTAACTCTGTCCAGCTACCTCCCAAGTTCAGTATACTTACGATTACTAACTACATCATGGTCTCCCATCATACAACATCACAATTTTCAAAATTAAACAAATGATATATTGAGCCACAACCTAATACTATAAAAGTTAATAAAAACCCCCAAAACGAACACAAGAATACACCATGTAACTAACACCATCCAATAACCAGACGCACAACAATATATACAATATCCCGCACGAAGTGCGGGCAAACCACTAGTTTGACTAAAAACATACAAGGTCACTATATTAAATACAAAAATTAAATGAAACAAATGAAGATGTTAAAAATTACTTTAGAATACAAAGCAAGAAAAATATGTGAAACAAAGACAACTAATTCTATGCCTACTATTTATTTATTTTCTAACTAGTTTTCTACTTGGTTAAACTGCAATGATTATATATTTTTATAAAGCTGGTAATACTAAAAACCTTTTTAAAAATTCACTCATTTTGTTGACATGAGCATTTTTCTTAATATAAAAAATTATTCCACTTACAAGATAGCTACTTATTTTTTTTTTGTTTCGTAAACACGAATTCCAAATTTTATTATTTATAAATATTCCTTTTGTTTACATGTTTTAAAACAAAAATGGTTTTAAAAGGATATATATATTTTATTTTATCAACTAAATAATAATTAATTATAATATTCAAAAAGTTTAATTACATTTATTAAATTCTTATTGATTTGGATTTACAAGAAAAAATAATCACAAAATATGCATTTATTGTATAAATAATTATTCTATTAATATATGTGAAAATGTAAAATATGTATCATATTGAAACAAATAGAGTACGAAAACTAGTAACAAAAAAATGTAATTCTCAAACTCATCCTAAAGCTCAACGGTTGAGAGAGAGAGAAAGAGAGTTATTAGAAGCCTAGACGCCGTGTCTTTCTGGCATCGAACGATGTGTCGTCGCCGGAGAGCCTCCTTTTTTCCTTTCCTCCTTTTATTTTTGCTTTTGTCAACATTTCATTTTCCTCGACGAGATGTGTGTGAGATTTGGTTGCTTCGGCTCTTCAGATCTCAGATCTAGCTGTGTAAAGCGGTTTTTGAGCTTCTTGAGTCACTGCGAATAGAGTTAGGAAGGTGCCGTGGACGGAGGTCGGCTTTTAGGGTTGGATTTTGGACGGAGTTATTTTCCCCTTCGTTGCTCCGTGTACTCTCGAAGATGTCTAATCTGTGTCGTTGTCGCTCTACCTCGAGTTTCATCGTGTATTTCATAGGTGATAGTGGATGAGCTCTGGTTGGATTCGACAGCTGAACCCGTTTTTCTTTATTCCGGAAGAACCGAAGCTCACGCTCTTGGAGATGCTGTTTCGTTTTGTTTTGGCGGCTCTGGTTTGGATTCAAGACTAGTAACCTGTGATGGAAGGTCCTAAGTGGCAGCTTATGCACCAGTTAGGCGGGGAACCCGTTTTTGTACTGAATAAGAAACTGTTGGCTAAGGTTTATTCTTATTTAGTTGTTCTTTAGGCTTGGAATCTACAGAATAAGACAAGGGTAAGACTGATATATGGATGAAAACTGAGGGTGAAGTATGCGCTTTGGCGATGGTTAGTACGATCCAAGTTCTGAATGTCCATCAAATGGTGATCTCGAACAGTGTCTTAGATTAGAACTTCTCTGTTAGGTCTTAATTTTTTCAGAATAGGTCAATGCCCGTGTAATTAGTGGTTTAAAGAACAATTCATTTTTACCATTTTGATAAAGTGATTTTATTTTCATACTGGTGAAAGTGATCAGTTGTTAGATAACGTAATGTAAGATCCAAATAAGTGATTCTAGATGATGTTATATCTACTTCTATAGATCACATTGTGGTTAAAAACCTCTCTTGAGGCATTGTGGTTAAAAACCTCTCGTGAGGCATTGTGGTCACAATTTTTTGTATCCAAAACATTTGGTTAATAACAGTTGAAGTCGAGTTAAAGAGAAAAAATATGTAAGGTAGAAAGAAAAACTAAAATGTGTCTGACGGGGAATTCGAACACGGGGACATATGCATCCTAATCGAGATACTCCTGCCGCTGGACGACCAAAAACAGTTAGTTATAGTTCCAACTAGAAAACATTAATAAATAAAAACAAGTCTAAAACCCTACAACTCATCTGGGAACCTGATTCCAGCAATCGAGCAACAGAAACGGCGATGGGAAGATCAGCTCTGATTCACTTGGTTCGCTCCCAATCTCGGCGTCTCTCTTCTTCCACCTTCATTTATACAGGTTCTCTTTATCTCCCCACTTATACATATACACCTTTGTTCTTCTGTAAGAAACACACATCCACACGGTTCCTGTTGTAGAAACGGCTGCTATTGTCTCCATGAGCTTTTGTCTCCGACTGCCAAAACATCTCTCGTTGTTCTGCTTCCCCTTTTTCGATTTTATATCCAAAGTACTTTCCTTTAACTGACCCATTTCAATAAAAATTGCTATTGTTTTGAAATTGACTTGGGGCATGATCCACCATAGCTTTTTCATCTAGATGAGAAATAAAGAAAGTTAGGGTTTCTTTTTTAAGCTCCGTTGAAGCATTTTGAGGCTTAGTAGATTAGTACCTGTTCAGACAATATAGACAATATATAGTCCTGTAGATTCCATTGATATTGCCCTGACGAGTTGTTGTGTTTTTATCTTTCAAAAGTCAACAGTGGTCGCTGGATCAGATCTAGCCTTAAGAGTAGACGAATGGTACTGATTTATCAAGCTCAACATTCTTACTTGATGATCTGTTTCTTTTCAGGATATCGTCGGTCCATAGCAGGGACATGGACATCATCATCAGTGATACCAAAGTTCAGATTCCCAGAGACTTCATCTTTTTACAAGAGAAGCTTTGCATCATCTGGAGCAAAGACTAGAGACGATAATGATGATGATGAGCACAAAATCAGCATCGGACCACAAGAGAAGAAAGAAGACAACGGTGGAGGTGTGGTTTACTACGGCCCAATCTCATCAACCATAAAGAAAGTGAAACTCCTCTCACTCTCCACTTGCTGTCTCTCTGTTTCCCTCGGCCCAGTCATCACATTCATGACTTCACCGGGGCTTAACGTGATCATGAAAGGTGCGGTTGCCTCCACTGTGATCTTCCTCAGCGCTTCCACAACCGCTGCGTTACACTGGTTCGTTAGCCCTTATGTTCACAAGCTGAGGTGGCAGCCTGGTTCAGACACGTTTGAGGTCGAGATGATGACTTGGCTTGCGACGTTTGCGCCAAAGACGCTGAAGTTTTCGGACATACGTTATCCAGACACGCAGAGACCGTTTGTGAGCTTCAAGGCGGAAGGGAATTACTACTTTGTTGATGCGGAGCATTGTCCTAACAAGGCGTTGTTGGCTAGGCTGACTCCTCCAAAGGATGCACATGACTCTGCTTTCAAGAACTTGTGATCTCATATTCCATTTTCCTTTTCTTGATACCATACTCTCTTTTTGTGTGGATTTTGGTTGGTTTTGTAACTCTTGTGAATCATTGGACTACTTGAAAATGAAAATAATAAAAGAGTTTTAAAAATACAAATTCTTAGGAAGCTCCTTTGATGTAAGAAAACCATAATTCTTCTATTTCATATAAAAAGTAGTATTAGCAATTTGTTTTTGGCAAATGATTAAAACTTTATTAATATCAAGTACAGTTTAACACATTTAATGACATATATGTAGGTGTGAAATCTCTTCTATTCAGAAGCAGATCAAGAAAGTAGTAATCAACGGAGAAAATTCCACTATTTTTAGTTTAGTGATATGTAAAGATGTGTAACTAATTTATCCTTAAACTGATTTATCCGTTTTCACTTCCAGTCTTATATAATCTAATTCTCGATTTTTATCAATGGTGCTCAAAGAACAACAAATACAATGACTGACAAACGAATATAATGACTGACAAACTTACACGTGGTGCTTGAACTCGATCTTTTTCTATGGTCTATGTTGATTTAGTTCTAGCTACACAACTATCTAATCGGGTTTAGAATCATAGAACAATATAGCCTTTTGTTGAGAAAAAAATCTGTTGTGATCAAACACCGTTTATCTTTTAATAGATCGGTCATTAAATGTTATCCATCTGTTATCCAGAGTGATAGATTTGGTTTAGCAATTCTATCTTCCTTGATGAGGTTTGCATTGAAAGAAAGAGAAAACTGGAAAAATAATCTGCCTATAAATTTTTAGGCTTCATTTGAAGTTTGAACCGAGTAACAGGCCGGCCCAGTAGCCCAACACTTGATTTACAAACCCGGTTAGGTTAGAAAACCGGGTTTTCCTCCAAAGGCTATTGATTTAATTTTCAAACCATTTTGGTTGTAACAGAACGAATAAAGTACCATTCTTGGAAACAGCAATCGGAGAGCTCTGACGGCTCCGGTGAGTAGACGCCTTGCCTTGGCAAATCCAAATCTGAGAAAATCAAAAATCTGACTCCAAAAATAAATCTGTGGATGAAAAGAAGAATCAAAGTTTCATGAATGGTAAAATACCGATCACTACTCTCTTCCAGATATTAGGGTTCATCCGTTTGTTTTGTTGAATCCAAGTTTGCCATCTCCTTTTAGTGAAGTTATAGGCTCTGTTCAATCCATTTGTTTTAAAACTTTTTCCTGCGATTTCGTTCTGGTTGGTGCTTATGCGTCTGTTCTATGCTTCACGTTTGGAATCTCTAATCATGTTCACACCCAAAATTAGTGAATTTTGCAGGATATTCTTAAGCTAATTCAATCACTTCTTCTTGTTCTTTAGTGATTAGGAAACGAGTCTTATCAGATCTTTGAAAGTGTCTGAGTATGATCTTGAAGAGAGTCTGTGTTTGGTTTTGTGCAGTGTTTTGAAAACAGGATCGGACCGGCCGGTCGAACCGGTCCAACCGTGACTCGCTGAAAAAACCGAGTTCGGTTCAGTTTAAAACCCAAAATTTTAAAACTCAGTAAAACCAGCTAAAAACCGGTGACCCGAGTCAATTTCAAAACTCGGTTCTAAAAAATCAATATATAATTAATGTGCTCTCAATTGTTATTACAATTTAATATTTCTTATTTCATAATCAATCTTTGAATATTAATATTTAATTAATTTTCTATTTAATTTTATTTTTATAAGAAAGAATATAAAAAATATCTTTTATCTCTAATATACTATTCTTATTTTGCTATTTTAATAAAATTTAAGACTTTATATATATATGAAGAAATGAATATGGTAATTTTTTAAATTAATTTCAATTTACATAGTATTCACTTTTATTGTATATACGAGAACATAACATATTCTATATGTAGAACTATTTTCTTTTAAGTTTATATAGTGTAAATATGTTATTATATATATTTAATTCTTATAAACGGAAACTCCGGTTCGACTGGTTGAAGTGGTCCAACCAGTCAACCAGTACCTACACCGAGTCGGTATCCGGTCCAGTTTTCAAAACATTGGTTTTGTGTTAAGCTAAAGATATAAGATGTTTTCTACTAGGTAATTTTCTAAATTTTTATGACCAAAATAGCATTCAATAAGTGTCTCAGTAGCATTCAATAAGTGTCTGAGTAAGGATAAAAATTCTTTTTATTTTGAAAACTTTAATATTTATTTTTATTTTAAAATTTTAAGTTTTACCTTCGAAACTTTACTTTGTAACTCTAAACGTAACTCTAGATTAGTTAACTTAAAATTGTAAGAGTATATTTACAAATTTTAATAAAATATATTTTGGTCATTTTTTTATTTGAAAACTATTTTTGTTACAAATTTTTTTTTTAGTATCATACTATCATCTATGTTATTTCACTTTATTTTCTATTTCTACTTCTTAGTCCAATTTTGTTTCATTAATTGCATATGTGTGTCCTTGTTCCCTTTGGATGCCTTCTTTGCTTAGTTCTCACTGTTCTGTCTCCTCTCTATCATCTACAAATGGATGATTTGGTACATCAGGCGACACCATTTTTGGCGGGAGTTGCAGTAGCTGCGGCCGCACTTGCTGGTAGATATGGAATCCAAGCTTGGCAAGCATTCAAGGCTAGGCCACCTAGACCCAAAATCAAGAAATTCTACGAAGGTGGTTTCCAGCCTACCATGACCAAAAGAGAAGCTGCTCTCATTCTTGGCATCAGGTGAAGCCTTTTACATAACTTCTCTATGTGATGAATTTGATTTGCATTGGTGGCTGTTTGATTGAAGTAAGTGTACATTGTGGGTTTGGGATTGATAAACAACACACAGGGAGAATGTTCCGGCGGAGAAGGTGAAGGAAGCACACAGGAAAGTGATGGTTGCTAACCATCCAGACGCTGGTGGTAGCCATTTCTTGGCCTCTAAGATCAATGAAGCTAAAGACGTCATGCTCGGCAAAACTAAAGGCGGCGGATCCCCCTTTTGAATCATCTCTCTTTCTTTTGTTATAGCAATGCATTACTGAAGTGGAGATTGTACGCAAACCATAAGCTTTTGTGGTCTCTTGGTGATTGTGACACTAAAACTCTTTATTAGACTTTGAGTGAACTGAAAAGAAAGAACACACAACAACAAAAACTTCTAAGAATAAGGGTGTTTTTGTCTTTTAGAATAAATAAATCCATTAATAGAAAGGGTAAGTCCACGTGTCATGAGGCTCCAGCAGTATCTTACGTCAAGCTCTATCCATCCATTCCCTTTATTAGCAACTCCCTCCACATAACTATTTTTAAAAAATTCTTTTCTTTAATTATCTCATTGGACCCTTCTCAAAAACAAAATAATATATAAGGACACAATTATTAAGTTTTTTTAAATTAAATATTTTATAATGCAACACACATAAATTTTTATTTTTTGAAAAACTGATGTCAAAATTGCTTTTAAAAAAAAATTAAATCAATTTTTAATAATGATGGTCTAAAGCATTTCGAATCCTTTATTTTTCGACTAATTTTGATTTTAATTTGTTTTGTTTTATTGTTTATAATATGAGATCTGGCCATGACTTATCCATTACGTGAGAAATCGTAAAACATTAATTTTTTAATTTTTTAATTTTTGTAAAAGAAGAAAAAAGAAAAGAAAGAAAGTAAATGGTAAACACAAAAGCTTCAACCTTTAAAACTCTGTTCATCATCCTTTAATGCTTACCTCCTCCTCTTCTTCTTATTCCCACTCTCTCAGCTTCTACCTTTCAAAAAAAGCCTTAAAGCTCCAATCTTTCTCCATTTTCATCTCCTTCAGATTCTCTTGCATCCTCCCTTACTGCTCAGATTGACATCTGAATCGACTTTGCTACCATCCTGATTCGTCCGTTTTGCTTTTAGGGTTAACGAGTTTCGTCTTCTTGATTCGTTTTTTGGATGGTGCGGTGAGAGACAGTGACGCAATGGTGTCATCGAACGATCCTATCGAGACGATATTCAATTCAATCCAAGTAGTGAAAGATGCTCTTCTCCCCATCGAACTTGGCGTCAAGAAAGCTGCGAGAGACATCGAGAGTTGTTGGGTAAGCAAAGAGAAGGACTTTCGTTTAGCGTTGAGATCTTCAGGAAGAAACAGGAAGAAGCGGGTTTGTGCTAGTCCCGACCCGGAGGACGATGTTAACAGTGTTCAGTGTGTGGAGAGAAGGAAAGGTTTGTCTGTCAAGATCCCTGTGAAGTCACTCTTTGGCTTGTTTTCACCTAATCTAGCAAACGAGAAGCTTAGACGTGGAAACGAGGTGGTCAAGAAGAACAAGAAAGACAAGTTCTTGGAGAAAGAAGATGATGATGGTTCTTGTACCAACTGCTTTAAGTTTGCTATGACTTGGTCTTTGTTGGTTAGTGGCTTTGTCCATGCGTTTCCCACTCCGTTTAAGAAGAGGGTTCACAAAATGGGAGATGACAAGAACGGTCTCTTGCATTCACGTAAACAGAACCACGTTAGGTTAAAGGCTAAGTCTACAGAAAAGGAAGGGAACCCTTTTTCGATTGAATGCGCTATGGGTTTTGTTATTGAAATGTTGGCTCAGAATCTCCAAAAGCTTGACCAGTTTGTGCAGGACAGTTCAAAGAATGAATCGTGTTGTTCCAAGGAAGCTAGGCCACTTGTTTTTAACATATGGGATGCTAGGAAACTCGATGTTAATGGGTTTCTTGGGAACTTGATGTTTGCTAGAGTTGGAGATGTGGCGTCAGGTATAGTTGGTCTGACTTCACCCGTAGGTGAAGATGGTGATGAAAGTACTGCTGGTAAGGAGGAAAGTGCGGTTGATTCTCCGCAGAGCCTAGCTAGTGGAATACTGAGTATACCTTTGTCTAACGTAGAGCGCTTGAAATCCACACTGTCCACGATTTCATTGACAGAACTTATTGAGCTTTTGCCCCAGTTAGGAAGACCTTCAGGAGACCATCCAGACAAGAAAAAACTTATATCTGTTCAGGATTTTTTCAGATACACCGAGTCTGAAGGTATGAAGCGTCTGATTTTTTTTTATTTGGAACCTTTTCATGTCTATTCATTACTCATCTTGCCATTGCTTGTAGTTGGCTGCTGAAGGCATTGTTGTTGATATGGCTATAGACATACTGTATAACTTATGTGTGTCGCAATTTTTCTAGGCATTGCATTGTTAGTTGGCTATAGGCATTGTTATTGTCATCTAGTATAACTCTCTGGTTTCCAGGCAGGAGATTCTTCGAAGAATTAGATAGAGATGGTGATGGTAAAGTGACTTTGGAAGATCTGGAAATTGCAATGAGGAGAAGAAAACTGCCAAGAAGATACGCCAAGGATTTTATGAGAAGAGCGAGGAGTCATCTTTTCTCGAAATCGTTTGGTTGGAAGCAGTTTTTGTCCTTGATGGAACAGAAGGAGCCAACCATCCTCCGTGCCTATACTTCTCTATGCTTGACCAAGTCTGGTACTCTTCAGAAGAGTGAGATATTGGCATCACTAAATAACGCAGGACTTCCTGCTAATGAAGAAAATGCTATTGCCATGATGAGGTTTTTGAAGGCTGATACCGAAGAGTCTATCTCATATGGACATTTCCGTAATTTCATGGTTTTGCTGCCATATGAGCGCTTACAGGATGATCCTCGGTAAGTATAATTCTTTGTTTGTAGAACAAGTTTGGTGTTTTTATTTTGTAAGCTAAGAGAGTACAATGCCAATTTGATATTGATTTTCTTAACACTTCAAACCTTTAAACGATTGGTGCTGTTGTTTCTCGTATAGTAACATCTGGTTTGAAGCTGCGACTGTTGTTGCTGTTGCACCCCCTGTGGCCTTACCTGCTGGAGATGTTCTAAAATCTGCATTAGCGGGAGGACTTGCCTCTGCTCTCTCCACTTCCCTAATGCATCCGATTGACACAATCAAGGTGAGTCGTCTTGTTGCCTTTACAGCTGCATATGTTTGATATCTGCAAGTAACCTTCTGGTTTCTTAGTTTGATGGTTTCATTATTCACTTACATTGCCAGACACGTGTGCAAGCATCAACCTTGTCATTTCCTGAAGTAATAGCAAAGCTTCCAGAGATTGGTGTCCGGGGTGTATACAAGGGTTCTATTCCAGCAATTCTTGGACAATTTTCAAGGTCTTTTCAGTTGTTTCAAATCAAGGATAGTTTGACTTCTACTTATTAAATTTCATTTCCAGTGTGTCTTATTCTGTTTCATTGTTGTAGCCATGGACTGCGGACTGGAATATTCGAAGCAAGTAAACTTGTGTTGATCAATTTTGCTCCCAATCTCCCAGAAATTCAGGTGATGGTCACTGTACTTATCTTTTGGCTGGTTTTGTCAAGATTCCAGTTTTTTGCTTCAAGTATATGTTTCATTATGAGTTCATATAGCTTCCTTAATTGTTTTTGTCTCATCGTATGCTCACTATTAGTGGCATCTCATTTCTCATAGAGTTCTAGTAGTTATGCAAAATATCTGGCGACGGTAATGAATACCTGCTGCTGCTAGAGCTACGAGATCTCTTAGTTGCTTGGTTAGATAAAGTTGCATCCTCCGCATTTCTGCTTTCTAATCGTTGTGTGTTTGTACTGAATAAGAAATGTTGGGCGTTTGATGCAGGTTCAATCGATTGCATCATTCTGCAGCACGCTATTAGGCACGGCTGTGCGGATTCCATGTGAGGTGCTGAAGCAACGGTTGCAGGCTGGCATGTTTAACAACGTAGGGGAAGCCATTGTAGGGACGTGGAAGCAAGACGGTCCAGGAGGTTTCTTCCGTGGGACAGGCGCAACTCTTTGCCGTGAAGTTCCACTTTACGTTGTTGGCATGGGACTGTATGCAGAGTCCAAAAAGGTAACAGAACCCAAATGATCAAAAGAGTCATTTAAGACTGTAAAAGCGAGACGATGAGATTGACTGGGGTTTGTGTGGGTTTTTTGTAGATGGTGGCGCAAGCCTTGGGAAGAGAACTGGAGGCATGGGAGACAATAGCGGTTGGGGCAGTATCAGGAGGTATAGCAGCAGTTGTAACAACGCCATTTGATGTGATGAAGACGAGAATGATGACTGCAACACCAGGGAGACCAATCTCAATGTCAATGGTTGTAATCTCAGTTCTGCGTCACGAGGGACCACTTGGTTTGTTCAAAGGAGCAGTCCCGAGGTTCTTCTGGGTGGCTCCTCTTGGTGCCATGAACTTTGCTGGCTATGAGTTAGCCAAGAAAGCTATGCAGAAGAACGAAGAAGTTGTAGTGGCTGATCAGCTTGGTCAGAAGAAGCTTTGCTAATGCGCTTTTACTTTGCTTTGCTGCTACAAAGTTTTTTTGGGGCAGCTTAAGCCAGAGATTCTCCTCTTTTGTTAAATGCTACTTTGCAAATTTTGACAAAAACAAAAAAAGGTTAATTGTTTTGTTGTGTATCAAAGACAGTTTCATGCACTCATTATGAAACTTTGGTTCCGAAAATATTAACATATTGCTATATTTAGATCTATTGCGTTTAGTTTCTTTCTAGGAAAAGAATTTTAAAAAAAGTAAAGCTATATCATAACAAAGTTGAGGAAGCTTCTGTGTTCTTGAGAGGCTGTGACAAGAAGCTATGGGACTTCATGGGAGCATGAGTTCCTTAGTTCACGTTCTTTCACTGTCTTTTTTATTCTTAAGGTGCTGTTCGTTTTTCCATTTAGACGAAGTCATCTGGATGGAGATGAGAGTTTTGTTCGTTTAGGCATCAAAAGCACAATTCATCCAGATGGCTCATCTGGATGAGTTTTGAAAATTTAGGTTTAATTTTATAAATCAGCTGGCTGAACCAAATCGAATCATCTGGCTGAAGATGGATTTGGCCAAATGATAAAATGACAATATTACCCTTAATACATTTCAAATATTACACACCTAAACCTAGATTCTCTTCTTCTCGATAGTTTACACCGTCAAGCCCATCTTTTCTATAACCTGTAGAACTTCATGAAAGGAGCTTGAGCTCCTCTCCTGCCTCTCTGTCTCTCTCCGCCTCGCTCTCACTCTCTCTCTCCGCCTCGCTCTCCCTCCGCCTCTCTCTCGCCGCTTCTCTGTCTCCACGCCTCTCTCTCTCCGTCTCTCTCTCGCCATATCTCTCTCGTCGCATCTCTCTAGAGGTTAAGTGATGGGTTTGCTTGTTCTCTTATGGGTTTGCTTTTCTTCATCTGGATTTATGTCTCTGTTGTTATGTATGTGTTAAGATGAAGATTATGAGGATTTGATTTATATCTGTGTTTATATAATGATTTGCTCTGTGATGTTTGATTTGAATCTCAGTTTCAGGAGAACAACTTGTAGTGGAACTTTATAGGACAGTTTACAGTGATATAATGTTCATGTTTTGAGGAAAATTGAAGTTGATATGTAGTTTTGTGGTGTCTGAGTGATTCAAGAGTTTGTGACCATTACTTGTAGGACCTTTTTGTTGAGGAAGATAACAATGGCCATTGCAATTGTTTTTTGCTGCTGTAACTTGTTTATTTTTGGTGATAATGGTAATTGAACTAGACATTGTCAGGTGACTACTCTTTAATACATGAGTAGTTATTGTTAAGATGCTCATCGTTTGCTTGGTCGTCTGCATTTTAGTGATGACTTTAGCTATATCTGTTCATCACATTTCTGGTTTCTAGGCAAGACGAGTTGGATTGAGGTTTGTGATTGTCAATCTTGGTTCCGACCAATCTAGTGTTTGTTATTTGTGTGTTGTCTGTGTGTAAAGTAGTTACCTTTATGGTTTATTAGGACTGGAAAGCATGAAAACTGATTCATTGTTCGAAATAGGTTCTTAAGTAGAGGGGTTATAAGAGTTTTGTTAATGTTTGATGTGATCTACGGAAAAGGTATGCTCGGGCTGTTTCAGCTTATAAGATTGTATATTAAAGAATGCTAAAGTATAGTCTTCTCTTCCTTTCTCTTAGTTGTCTTGTGAGTCTTGTTTACATCTGATTCAGCATCTATGGTGCTGAAAGTCGTTACTTTTGTTTTGGGTTGATGTTGAAGTTTAAAAGAAAGGGAAAATGTTCATTGTAGCAATATGTTGTTATGTTTTTGGGTTTCTTGGTCTTGTTAAGTTTTTGTCCCAAGGTTATGTCTGTACGCTGGTCTTGGCATGTGATTTTCTTATCAACATATAGAATAAAAACTTCAATTACACCAGGTTGGGACTGTTACATCTCTGGTTAGTTCATGTATTCAATAATCAATGGCAGGTCTAGTTAACAAGAGTTTCATGACGTAAATTCCTTTGTGCAGGTGAAGGGGGTGAAGATTCTAGATGATTATTTGCTTACAATGAAAATTTATTTTAATATAACAATGAGTACATGATGTTCTTAACAGTTGCTTTTTCATTTTTTAAATTTCAGTTTTATAAAATTTGAGTTTGTACTTTAAGCTTCTATTTTGAGTTATTTGGAAGTTTATTTAAATTGAGTTTTTATTCTGAATTTTATTAGAAGCTATAGTTGTAGTTAAATTTTAATGCAAATTTAAATAAAAATTTAAAATTATATGAAATAAAAATTATAAATGTCAAAATGCTAATTTTAAATTAATTTTAGTGTAAATATATTTTAGATTAAATAATAAAAATTACTATAGTTGAAATTAATATCAAACATATGAATAAATTAAAAGAAGGGTATATTTGTAATTTATTTTTTAAATTCATCTGGATGGAAATGAGAAAAAAGAGAAATGAACATAAAATCCATCCAGATGGCTCATCTAGATGTGTCATTTAGATGGAGAAACGAATAACTCATAAAATCTGAATGGAGATGACAGATGGAAAAACGAACAGGCCCTAAATGTCTCTCTGGCTCATGAGAGAGCTTTTTTTCTTGGCAAACTCAGTGATTCTGAGACCATACGCTCCAGCTTAGGCACGTTCAGGTTCGGTTTCTTTAACCCTGTTAACTCCACAAGTCGGTATGCTGGTATATGGTATAACAAAGATAAGCCGATCAATGACTCCTCTGGAGTTATTTTTGTATTTGAAGATGGAAAACTCGTAGTCACAGATGGTCACATGCGTGTTCTCTGGTCAACTAACCTCTCTACTCAAGCTCCTGCCAGTTCTACAGTCCTCGTGAGATTTTGGATTCAGGGAACCTCGTGATGAAAGATTCGAATACTGATGCATATCTTTGGGAGAGTTTCAAGTATCCTACTGATTCTTGGTTGTGAAACATGTTGGTTGGTGCAAACATCACCATAACTTCTTGGAAAACACCTTCAGATCCTTCACCTAGAAGGTACACTGCTGCACTCGTTCTTGCTGCATATCCAGAGATCCACATTGTGAACATTAAAAATGCTACGGAGTGGCGCAGTGGCCCATGGAACGGCAAGATGTTTAACGGTTTACCAGATAAGTATACATGAGTCTTTCTCTATAGATTCATAGTTAATGATGATACAGTGATACTAATGGATCAGTCACCATGTCATTTGCTAATGATTCGACGTTAAGACACCTCTACTTGGACTATAAACGATCTGTAATCTGGAGATATTGGAGTGAAGCTAAGAGAAACTGGACGGTCGGAGACGAATGTGATGTTTACAGAAGATGTGGCCAGTTTGCTACTTTCAATCCCCTGAAAACTCCGCCTTGTTCTCGCATTAGAGGGTTTAAGCCAAGGTGCAACACTGGGTGCAACACTGGGTGCAACACTGGAAACTCTAATGGTGGATGCATAAGAAAGGTGCCTTTGCAGTGTGAGAGACAGAACAACAATGTAAGTGCTGCTGATGGGTTTCTGAGGCTTAGGCGAATGAAATTTCCTGACTTTGCAAGAAGATCGGAAGCTAGTGAAGCAGAATGCTTAAGGACGTGTTTGCAGACATGTTCTTGTATAGCTTTTGCTCATGGTTTGGTTTATGGTTGCATGACGTGGAATGGAATCTTAGTTGATTCACAGGAGCTATCTGGTGTTGGAATGGATCTTTATCTCCGTATTGCACATTCAGAAACACCGGACAGAATGCCAGTTATAATCAGTACATCATTAGCAAGTGGTGTTTTTTGTTGTGGCAGCTTGTGGTCTTGTAGTACAACGGATTGTTAAAGAGAAGAGATCAGAGTTTAACTAAACTATATATGTTTCCTTGTAAGAATTGGACATTGTTGGTTTTGGCAATGTTTTGGATTTGATTCGTTCTCAGCCTAGAATCTCTGTGAAACTACTTGGTTGATGCATTGCAGGAGAAGAAAGGATGTTAGTCTATGAGTACATGCCCAACAAAAGCTTAGACTATTATCTATTTGGTAACTTATTTTGTTTTCAAAACTTTGTTCTAATGTTAACTAACACAAGGTTAATTAACAGAAACCTAATGTGTTGTTATTCGGACCCAACCAAAGCAAAACTTCTTAACTGGAAGACAATGTTTAACATAACCAATGAAGTATGTAGAGGTCTTCTGTACCTACACAGAGATTCTAGGCTGAGAATCATTCACAAAGATTTAAAAGTTAGCAACATCTTGTTAAATGAGAATGTGGCTCCCAAAATATATGTCTTCGAGCTAGTTAGCCAAGATTTTTTCAGGGAATGAAAATGAAGCAAAGACCCGTAGGGTCTTTGGAACATAGTAAGTAAACCATATGTCACACCTCCTTCTATAAACATGCCATAAAACTGAGAAAGTAAGTTTCTATAATTTAGCGGATATATGTCACCCGAATACGCAATGAGAGGACAGTTTTCAGACTTGTTTTCAGTTTAGGTGTAATACTCATATATTCTAACACGTACAAGCTCTAAGAATATCACACCTAAACTGAAAACATCATACTTGTCTGAAAATTGTCCTCTCATAGCGTACTCCGGTGACATATATCCGCTGAATTATAGAAACTTACTTTCTCAGTTTTATGGCATGTTTATGGAAGGAGGTGTGACATATGCTTTACTTACTATGTTCCAACGACTCTACGGCTCTTTGCTTCATCTTCATTCCTTGAAAAAATCTTGGCTAACTATATATTTTGGGAGCCACATTCTCATCTAACAAGATGTTGCTATAATTCAACGTCCAAAAAACATACGGAACATTCTGAAGAAAATTTCGATGGCCAAAAAAAATTATCAGAATTTCCTGAGGAAATTCTAAGGAAATATTGAGGAAATGCAAAAATGGACATTCCTTAGAAATTTCCTCAGAAAAGTATGAGAAAATTCCGACAAAAGTATTTCAGTCAGAATTTACCGATAATATTCCGATGAAATACCAATAAAACTTTTATAGTTAGGGATTCGTTTAGGGTGTAGAAAAGTCCTCGAAATTTCGTAGGAATATTTCGAGGAAATACTGACAAACGAAAAAAGGTTCCTCGGAATTCCGAGGAAATATTATTTTTCGATGTTCGCCGCTTAATATAAATTGTAAAACAAGTTTTTGACATTTTAACAACCTCTAAAATGAAGTGTATTACACAAATTCAGTAATAAGTTTATTTTTTAAAACATTATATAATCATCCTAATAAGTGAATCAACGGTTACATAAATTTCACATAAACATTCATACACTTAATCAAACTTATTTCTATAATCACTCTTAGAAATGTGACTTTGTGCAATTTCAAGGTTTTGAAACATTTTCAAACATAAAACTCATATAAATGATCAAAGTTTTGTTATAGATAAGTAGGGATCCATAAAATGCATGTTTTGAAACCCCAAATGACAAAACCGTTGGAAATTCCTTGTAAAATTCGGACGGAATTCTGATGGAATTCTGATGAATCCAACAGCTTTTAATACTCCCGTTTCATTTTAGTTGTCGTTTTAGGTTTTTGTACACAGATTAAGAAAATATTTAATTTTACATATTTTCAAAATAAAAACATCATTACTATAAATCTAACCACATTTTAATCAATAGAAAAATATAATAACATATAAATTTAATAAATTATGCATTGAAAATATATAATGACACTTATTTTGAAACAAAAAAATTATTCTAAAGAGATAGGACTGACAGTCGTTTTCGTCGGAAACATTTTATTTTTGCGAAATTCCGACGGAAATGACCATCAGAATTTACGTATTTTCTTTTAGTATATAAACTCAAGTTCAAGTCTCTTAGCTTGTGTGAATCTCTCTCTACTAAGTGACTTAGTTCTTGTGAGACTGGTCTCAAGCTCTTGAGAGTTTCTATGTGTTATAGGCATGGTCAATCTGGACCGAAGGAGATATCAATGGTCTAGTAGATCCTGAGATCTTTGACACACTCTTGGAAAAAATAAATACAAAAATGTGTTCACATTGGACTTTTGTCTGTGCAAGAAGCTGCTAATTGTAGGCCAAATGCTTTTTTTCTAAAAAATCGTACGCCAAATGTTGTTATAGTATATAACGAGGAATGGTGTTTCAGAAGCTGAGTCCGCTGAAGACTGAAGCCTATAACAACAATGTCACCATCACCAATGTGTTGATCATTTCAAAATAAGGAACGTAATTACAAGTACATGCATTCTAGTTTCATATTTTTGTGTGTGTGTGTTTTTATAATCAGAGTTCCACCTTGTTATCATGCGGCTCCATGATCACTCATCACGTAAACGTGCCACAGTGTTTGGGATCAATAAGTGTCATGTTGAAGAATGTTACCTGTCAAGATTAATAAAAGTGTATTTACCTAATTAATTAAATTTAATAAAGGAATATTATGTGGGGTCTGATAGCCGTCAGATATCCTACACGTGTATATGCATCTATTTTCTTAATAAAATTAAATTCTATTTATTTTTATTCTCTTCATCAGCATCATCGGATCTTTATCGCATAATAATAAAACGGCAATCGAAAAGACAGAGAGAAAGCTCCATCTCAAATCTGTTGTCTGATTCTCTGTGGTACATACACTCTCTCTTGCTCTTCCTCTTCATTTTTTTTTCTGATTTTCATGTGAATCAAACGTTGATTTTAGCAACAACCTCACCTGTGAGAGTGTGATTCTCATGCGTTGAATCACTATGTACATGATTTTGATTAGCTATATATATACATAATCTCTATTACTTTACTGATTTGATCTTGAGTTTAATTTGATTGACACTCGTTATAATGAATACAGAGTAAGTAATCATGGAGCGGCTAACATCTCCTCCTCGTCTCATGATCGTCTCCGATCTTGATCACACTATGGTAAAGCTTCAACCTTTCGTTGACCCTTTTGCTTGTTAACAAGTAAAGGTTTTGTCTTTATTGATGTGTCCTGTGTGTGTAACAGGTTGATCATCATGACCCTGAGAACCTCTCTCTGTTGAGATTCAATTCATTATGGGAACACGCTTATCGCCATGACTCTCTTCTTGTCTTCTCAACCGGAAGATCACCAACCCTGTACAAAGAACTCAGAAAGGAGAAGCCTTTGTTGACTCCTGATGTTACCATTATGTCTGTTGGGACTGAGATTACTTATGGTAACTCCATGGTTCCTGATCTTGGTTGGGTTGATACCTTGAATAATAAATGGGACTTGTGGGTTGTTAAAGAAGAGACCAGCAACTTCTCTGAGTTAACTCTTCAGGTAGTGTCTATAATATCTTGCAATGTACTCGTCATTAAGACAATGACTCAGAGTGTGGTTACTGTGTTTAGGCGGAATCTGAGCAGAGGCCACACAAGGTTAGCTTTTACGTTGACAAGAGTAAGGCTCAGGATGTGACTAAGGAGCTTTCACAGCGGTTGGAGAAACGTGGGGTAAGATTTGCTTTGGTAATTCAATGTTCAAGAAATCGCTAGGAGGCACCTAAACCGATTTTTTGAACGCCTGGAACTCTTTTTAGGGGCACCTCGTAGATCGATTTTTAGAACACTAATGCTATAGTAGCAACTGAATTTACTGTTCTTCTTGAGATGATTGTGTGTGTGTGTGTGTTTGTTTCAGTTGGATGTCAAGATAATATACAGTGGAGGCATGGATTTGGATATCTTACCTCAAGGTGCTGGGAAAGGACAAGCGCTTGCTTATCTCCTGAAGAAGCTCAAGAGTGAAGGGAAACTCCCTGTTAATACTCTTGCTTGTGGAGACTCTGGCAACGATGCTGAACTCTTTAGCATTCCTGATGTTTATGGCGTCATGGTAAGCAATGCTCAAGAAGAGCTGTTGAAGTGGCACGCTGAGAATGCAAAAGACAACCCGAAGGTAATCCATGCAAAGGAGAGGTGTGCAGGTGGGATTATACAAGCCATAGGTGAGTTCAAGCTTGGTCCAAACCTTTCTCCAAGAGATGTCTCTGACTTCTTAGAGTGCAAGGCTGAGAATATCAACCCTGGTCACGAGGTGGTGAAGTTTTTCTTGTTCTACGAGAGATGGAGACGTGGTGAGGTTGAGAACAGTGAGGCGTACATAGCTAGCCTCAAAGCTTCATGTGTGAGTATGTTAACGCAATTTAGGCAATGTAGTTGCAGTGTCATAACATATCTGACTAGAGTCTGCCTTTGTGTGTCAGCACCCTGGAGGTGTGTTTGTCCATCCATCTGGTGCTGAGAAATCTCTGATTGATACCATTGATGAGCTGCGTAAGTATCATGGAGACAAACAAGGAAAGAAGTTTCGGGTTTGGGTAGATCAAGTCTTGGCAACAGACACTACTCCTGGGACATGGGTAGTAAAGCTTGATAAATGGGAACAGAGTGGTAAAGCCATATTATTGTCTAAATCTCTGTATCATCTATATAACCTTAAAACTCGTGAGAATCTAACATCACTTTCTCTTGCAGGGGATGAACGCTTTGGCTGCACAACCACTGTCAAGTTCACTGTAAAGGTATGAGAGTGTGTAATTAGAGTAATTCTTGGAGTTTAGTTGATGATTGTATGTTGTGAAACGTGCAGGAAGGTGAAGAGTTGGTGTGGGAACGTGTAGAGCAAACTTGGTCTGAGGAATCAAAGTTGAAGGGTGATGGCAGCTGGATCATCTGAATCACACAATCTCTCTCTACAGATTAAAATTTCTCTCTCTTTCTTCTCTTATGAATCTCTGCCATAAATCATGATAGCTTCGGCTTCAACACACGAGATCCAATAAAGCATTGACTTGATAAAACTTGAATCTCAAAACTCTATCTACATCTATTATTATCCACTTTGCAACGACCCATCACTTGTTTTAGTATTGTTTACATGGGATTGGTTAGAAAAAAAAAAAAAAAAAAGAGGTTTGAAACTGTTATGGTTTCAGGTTCTTTTCCACAAACAATAAAACTCTCTCATTCTCATGTTTTGTAAAAAAAATGATTTCAGAAAGTAGGTCTTTAAAATTTTGTATATCCTTATCTATTAATAATAGCAAACTCAATTAATCCAAAGAATGTATCTTTTCATTATAATTTTGTTCATAACTGTTTATTATGTATATTTGTTCATTATTGTTCATTTATTTATAGTGTCTTTTGATTTATAACTAATTTCATTTTTTTAAGTTATATTGAAAAGTTGTGTCTTTTCACAAAAAAAAGATTTTTTTTTCAACATGTAACTATTAGAAAAAAAAAGAAAATTGTCAAAAATACCATTTTCATTGTATTATTTTTTATTTTTACCTTAATCACTTTACTCTTATTTTTAAGAGAAAAAACACACTTATAACTCTTGGATTAATTAATCTAAGACTTAGAGTTTAGAGTTGAGGGGTGAGGATAGAGTGGGATAGGATTTAAGAATGTAAAATTTAAGAGTCTAATTAATTTTTTTAAAAATTGACTCTTAAATAATGGTATTTATGAAAATATCTCTTTAATAAAGGTAAAAATGAAAAGTGGTACAACTGATCTCATTTTTTAAAAGAGAATTTCAAGTTTACCACTTTTGTTGTACTACTTTTCATTTTTACCTTCATTAAAGAGATATTTTCAAAAATACCACTTCTTGAGAGGCAATTTTTTAAAAAATTATTTAGAATCCTAAATTTTACATTTCTAAACCCTACACTCGCCTTACACCACCCCTTAACTCTAAACCATAGGTCTTAGATTAATTAACCCAATGGTTATAACTTATAAGTGTGTTTTTTCCTCTTAAAAAACAAGATAAAGTGATTAAGGCATTTTTGAAAAGTGGTACAAGGAAAGTGGTATTTTTGACAATTTTTCTTCTTTTAAGTTATATTGAAAAGTTGTGTTTTTTCATAAAAAATGGATACTTTTTTTCAACATGTAAATATTAGAAATAATTTAAAGGTAGTTAAAAATTAATAGTTATAGAACTGATTTCATTTTTTTGAAAAAATGTTTTGATGTGTATTTCATCATATGCATATATTTTTACAATAAATTAAAGTACACTATAATTACGGTGTTTTCTGTATTGATGTGTTTCTTCAAAATATATTATAGAAATCATTAATACTAACAAACCCAATTAATTTAAAGGGATGTGTCTTTTCATTATAATTTTTCATAATTGTTTATTATGTATTTTTGTTCATTATTGTTCATTTATTCATGGTGTCTTTTGATTTATAACTGATTTCATTTTTTAAGTTATATTGAAAAGTTGTGTCTTTTCATAAAAAAAAATAGAGACTTTTTTCAACATGTAACTATTAGAAAAATTTAAAAGTAGTTAAAAATTAATTGTTATAAAAAGACATTTATTAAAAATTAATAGTAATAGAACTGATTTCATTTGTTTGAAAAAATGTTTTGATGTGTATTTCATGATATGCATATATTTTTACAATATATTAAAGTATACTATAATTAGGGTGTTTTCTCTATTGATGTGTCTCTTCAAAATATATTATAGAAATACTATTTTAAAATAACTACATATCCTCTAAAACAACCATGATTTTTTATATTGTGTTGTAAACAATAAAAAATGTGATCAATTTTGAAAATTGCCAAATTTTGAAATGATGTGTTTTCCATGATTATCCGTGTTTTCACATATAAGTGATTATAAAATGACTGTGAAATAATAATAGAAATCCCAAAAAATGTGTGTTTTTATTATAAGAGGTTGTGAAAAATGTCACCAAAAGTTGCATCCTTTTATTTGTATATAACTGCTTTTTTGGACAAAGTTATATCTAACTTCTTAACTTTAAAAAATTTGCATACTTATTACTCGTACATTTTCAATTTTATTAGTTGTAATGCCCCAAGCAGTGGCGAAGCTACACTGACAAAAGGTAGAGCAGTTGCCCACCATGATTTTAAAATTCTAATGTGTTTTCTTCATGTTTTTAATGAATGCCCCTGTGTATATACTATATTTTCTTAACAAATTCTATATTTTCCCCGGATCATAATAATTTCTAGACCGTCACTGGTCCCAGGGTTGCAACTTTCTATGCATTGTTATATATACCTATTCATTTTTAACTGTTTTAATTTTTTAAATGTTGCATACTTTACCATTCATACCTTTTCAATTCTATTTAAACAATTTTGAGTCAAAAAAAATATACAAAAATTCTAATGCTCGACGTAACACACATTCACACATGACGTGATCAAGGAGTTGTCTCCTCCCTGTTATGAATCTCGCTGATCATAAAGTTAAAGCAAACGCACAGAACCATATCTTCCCAAAGAAAACTTACAAATCATTTTCTCTTTGCTTTTTACTGTCCCTTTCTCTGCTTTTTCCTTTGTCGACTTCATGGATACTACAAAAAATAGATGCAAACATGTAAAAAATCTCTTTTGTTATCATATGCATGTGTATGAAACAATATTTTTGTTATCAATGGTATACGTAACAACCCCTATGTTCTTCTTTTACGTTTCCTATTAGATCAGATTAACAAAAAAAACATATTAACCATTTTAAAACCTTATTTCTTAATGAATTTTATGTATTTCGTTATAAACTAACAATCTCTTCTGATTCATATGAATATTTGGTTGTGATTCAAAGATCTGTTAACACATATATATACTCCTTTAAACATGTGCCCTTTAGAGTTGGATTCAAAAGACAAAGCAAAGACATAAAGCCCCTGATTATACATTTTACAAGTTATATACATCGACCTAGGTAATGAACTCGCGCGATATCGCGCTGGAGCTCATTTTATAACAAAATACTGTTACAAATGTGATAAAAGTGTGATCGTGAATTCGCAAATACGATTTTATTGTGTGCAACTAAATTTAAACAATCACAAACATGAAAATTTAAATGTAATCATTCACTATATTAATAAGGTAACTCATAGCGACAAATTGGACAATCATTATTTGCTTTCAACCATGAAAGAAGACATGCATGGTCGAAAACATAATTACATGGTAACTTTAATAAAACTTGTTTGGAAACATATTCTTCTTGGCATATCTCACACATTTCATTTTTTCCTTCATTATCTCTATCTTCTATATAGAAATTTGTTGTCAAGGAATTAACTACATCCAAAGAGGCTGGTTTTGGTTGCACATTCCACGAATTAAAAGAATCATCAATAGCTTGCTCCTCCCAACTATGATTAGGGGTTCCATCATAGACTTCTAATGTCAATGATAGTGTAATGATCTTTGAAAGTGAATATCCAGTAGATTCAATAGCTTGTGAAATAATAAGAATAAAATCCTTCAGAAATGTACTCGATGCTTCAACTCCAATTCCATTATTGCGTAATGATTGATTAAAATCATCTTTGTCTAAGGAGTCATCTTCGTAAATAAAATCATTTATTTTAAATGTAAATGACGTTAATAATGGTATTGTAGCGGAAGCGTTGTAGATCTTGCAGATTATATAAACAATACCAGCAACATGATCAAATAAAGGCTCTTCAATACTTACACAATAAGAAGATGTGATAGTGTTCGTCATATTATCTGCAAAATTAAAATAGTCTAATTAAGATTATTAATTTGGTAACCATCAATAATATTGATTTTTAAAAACAGCTATTACACACATTTTGATAATAGATTAACACTGTATATATCGAATTCTAATGATGAAAGACTGATTTCCTTACGCATTGTTATATATACCTATTCATTTTTAACTGTTTTAATTTTTTAAATGTTGCATACTTTACCATTCATACCTTTTCAATTCTATTTAAACAATTTTGAGTCAAAAAAAATATACAAAAATTCTAATGCTCGACGTAACACACATTCACACATGACGTGATCAAGGAGTTGTCTCCTCCCTGTTATGAATCTCGCTGATCATAAAGTTAAAGCAAACGCACAGAACCATAGCTTCCCAAAGAAAACTTACAAATCATTTTCTCTTTGCTTTTTACTGTCCCTTTCTCTGCTTTTTCCTTTGTCGACTTCATGGATACTACAAAAAATAGATGCAAACATGTAAAAAATCTCTTTTGTTATCATATGCATGTGTATGAAACAATATTTTTGTTATCAATGGTATACGTAACAACCCCTATGTTCTTCTTTTACGTTTCCTACTAGATCAGATTAACAAAAAAAACATATTAACCATTTTAAAACCTTATTTCTTAATGAATTTTATGTATTTCGTTATAAACTAACAATCTCTTCTGATTCATATGAATATTTGGTTGTGATTCAAAGATCTGTTAACACATATATATACTCCTTTAAACATGTGCCCTTTAGAGTTGGATTCAAAAGACAAAGCAAAGACATAAAGCCCCTGATTATACATTTTACAAGTTATATACATCGACCTAGGTAATGAACTCGCGCGATATCGCGCTGGAGCTCATTTTATAACAAAATACTGTTACAAATGTGATAAAAGTGTGATCGTGAATTCGCAAATACGATTTTATTGTGTGCAACTAAATTTAAACAATCACAAACATGAAAATTTAAATGTAATCATTCACTATATTAATAAGGTAACTCATAGCGACAAATTGGACAATCATTATTTGCTTTCAACCATGAAAGAAGACATGCATGGTCGAAAACATAATTACATGGTAACTTTAATAAAACTTGTTTGGAAACATATTCTTCTTGGCATATCTCACACATTTCATTTTTTCCTTCATTATCTCTATCTTCTATATAGGAAATTTTTGTCAAGGAATTAACTGCATCCAAAGAGGCTGGTTTTTGTTGCACATTCCACGAATTAAAAGAATCATCAATAGCTTGCTCCTCCCAACTATGATTAGGGGTTTCATCATAGACTTCTAATGTCAATGATAGTGTAATGATCTTTGAAGGTGAGTATTCAGTAGATTCAATAGCTTGTGAAATAATAAGAATAAGATCCTTCAGAAATGTACTCGATGCTTCAACTCCAATTCCATCATCGCGTAATGATTGATTAAAATCATCTTTATCTAAGGAGTTATCTTCGTAAATAAAATCATTTACTTTAAATGTAAATGACCTTAATAATGGTACTGTAGCAGAAGTGTTGTAGATCTTGCAGATTATAAAAACAATACCAGCAACATGACCAAATAAAGGTTCGTCAATAATTACACTATAAGAAGATGTGATAGTGTTCGTCATATTATATGCAAAAGTAAAATAGTCTAATTAAGATTATTAATTTGGTAACAGTCAATAATATTGATTTTTAAAAACAGTTATTACACACATTTTGATAATAAATTAACATTGTATATATCGAATTCTAATGATAAAAGACTGATTTTTTTACGCTGGTAATTAATTTTTATTATCTATTATCATATTAAGAACTAAACTAAAAGTTTCAACACAAATTTTTAAAGTATACACTAAACAAATTTAACGTTTGTAACTAATTACTTATAAGTATATAAGCACATTTGAATTCTTAAACAGAAAATGAAACCAATCAACAATGAATCAAATGTAGCTGGTTCTTATAAATTGAAGAAAAACCTGAATAAATTGCAGACTCTTACGAATGAGAAAGTGATAGCTCGTTAAATTTCCTTTAGATGCAGAAATTGTTAAAAACCAATAGTATTTCAGGAAAAAAGAAGAAGATGGAGAGCTCAATAGGGTTCATGATTGTCTTCGCCGTCTCCGGAAGCGTGGTGCTCTTTGCAGCTCAGTTACACAAACGTATCCTCTCCCATCACTTGGAGAAGCTTGAACTTCAACTTGGTAACAATATCTCATCACCTGTTTTTTCAACATTACTTTGATGTGCATGTTCTATGTTCTTATTCAAATTTTTGATTATTTAAATTAATGTATTTTTTATAATTATGTGTAGATATAAAGAATACCAAGGAGAAGAAGAAGAAGAAAAAAAAGGTGAGTTTTGCAGAGGACGTGATGGAGCCGGCAGGTAACAACGAAGAGTATCGCCGGAGAAATAGGATATCAAAACTGGAAGATGGGGGTAGTAGAAGCATCCCACAAACGAGTCAAGTTTAATAACTAAAAGTCAACTTTCATTCACCACAAACCTTTAAAATGTTATTATATTTTTTATTATAAAATGTGTTTTCTTCTTTCGTATCTCAATATTCTTTTTAAGAAAAACTTTGATTTTGTAACAGCTATATTCCCAGAATTAGAGCATCTTCAAAAAGGAACTCTATTTTGAAGTTTTTCAAACTCTATATTTGAAGTTTCAAAGTGTTTTTCTCCAAAAGCAAAACTTCAAAACTAACTTCAAAATTATTTGTATTTTACACTATGGTCCTTATATTTATTTTAGTTAATGAAAATCCATAAAACTTTTATAAATAACTAACACATATATAAAAACCTTGTTTGGACAGTATTTCGAAGATTTGGGAGCTTCCGGGGCAAATTTACCAGATTATTAGTATTGTTGTAATATCTAAATTTCTATAATAATTATGTCTTTATGTACCTTTTTAAAAAAGTTTTTAATTCAGTATGTTTTATAATATTTATGTTATCTAATTCTACTTTTAAAATAATATAAAACTTATTTTAATTTTTTAAAAATTTTATGGGTAAAGTTTAATTTATAGATTTGAATTTGAATATTTGTGAGATAAATTTTTTAAAGATTAAAATGATAAATAAGAAAATACTTAAGAATAATAAATAAGATATGTAAATGTAAGGACCAAATTACAAATAAAAAAAATGAAACTTCAAATTTGAAGTTTTGAAGTTTCTTTTTGGAGAGCCAAAAACTCTATATTTGAAGTTATAAAATGTCTTTTGGAGATGCTCTTAAAAGACCATTGTTGCGGGTGCTCTAAGAACAAGATTATTAGAGGGGATCCTTATAGAAAAACGAGAATCAATATATAAATGTCTTGTCAATCGTTATTTTCAAAGAATCAAATCAGTGATAATATAATTTCAGGATAAATAAAATACATTAATAATGTCATTCTAGAAGATCTTCCGAATATCTTTTATGGCCATACATTTCGCATCTACCTGAAATGTTTATGTACAATGCATTTTCAATAATTATCTAAAATTAGGTCTTTACGTGAATATAAACATTTGACTTTGCGTTTTGAAATATGGAAATCTGCATCGCACTCCACTTGTTTTTTGATATAAGCAAAAACATTATGTCATAAAAATGTGTTTTTTCTCAATACATATATTGGCACTTAATTAATATAGTTGATGAATGATTGGAATGAAATCTATTTTAATTTTTGCTATATACCATTTATATCATTCTATTTATTTGTATTCTATTAATTTTTTATTAATGTACCACTTACAACCGAAGTCCTTCATGTCACGAGTAATGAGCTCCTTAACCAAATTTAATTGCCAGAAAATGTTAATTATAATAACGAACCACAAAGTTGTTACCTCTTTCTTTATTTTATTGTTAATTGAATATGTTTTCTGTAGAAAGAGATAAAAAAAATTGAATTGTTTTCTCTTAATTATATAATGTTGGTGTGGGAAACTAGGAACGGAGCTTCGACTCAAAGGAGAGAAAAGCCAACTACCAAGACAGTGTCGGTTCGAAGGCGACGGAAAATCTAACGGCAGGCGAAACGTCGCGCCGTTTCAATCACAATGCGTTTCCTTACTCTTTGACTTTAAACTCTAGTCTTTTAAGTTTCCATAAGCCTCCTTATTTTATATCTGTCTCACAAAAGTTCTCCATATTCATTTTCTTATCAAGTAGATCCTGTCTGAAGATGTTATTTCATAATCACGACATATTGCAGAAAATCCTAAGCATATGCATTATAATAATACATATCTTATGTTGTATGCATTGATCTGAAGTCGTGCAAATAAAGGTTCTTATTATAATAATGACACAATGTTAGATCAAAAGCTTAAATCGATCCATTTCCAAAGACATCTTATCTTCCTTCATGTTAGGATAAATATTAGGTTGACATGTATTTATCTCTTGTATTTGATGTTATCATTATCATCATAGCATAAGGAATATAATATTCCTTATGACAGTTTATTCCCATGTATAAATATAAGGAGATATGAATGAGAAAGAACAACACTTTCCACAACACGTTATCAGCACGATAGTCTATACCCTAAAGTTAGAAACCAAAAACCCTAATCTGCCGCCGAACTTCAAAGAGATCGTTCTCTCAAACCGTATGGACTCAGAATACGTGTAATATATCAAATCGAAGCTCTCGACGAGAAGAATCTTTAGGTCTAGACGGCTCGTCAATCCGATCTCAGACGCGCCCTCACGACTTGTTTTAGTTCGCGCCGCCAGATCCACATAAACCCTAATTCCAGCTCAACTTCAAACCGTTGTATCTTCCAAACCCCGTGAAGCCAGACGACGATCCACATATCAAATTGAAGCCCAAGACGAGAGGAATCTGTTGCCGCATACGGCTCGACGATCCGATCTCTGAAGCGTTCTAAATCTTAATTACAAAACGCGCTATGGACCAGCTCGATCCATGAACTGTCCGCGACCGAAGGAGATCCGTTCGCGGTCTACTCTACACTTCCCGGTGGTCCGTCAAAGCAAACAAAACAAAGGTAAAAGACCTAAGAACCCTAAAAAAAAACTAAACAATAATCGAATCATACACATGCAATCCGCATGTGGTTTTGATTCTTAACCCTAATCTATCAAACTATACATATCAATCTGTATAAATCATATATACTATAGTTTTACTCAAAGTCTATACATGCATATGATACGCATACATGCATACGATTTGATCTACGTCTAATTTCTAAACCCTAATCGATTTGGTCTATCCGTAACCCTAATTGTCTTGCTTGATCTTCTTGCTTTCTTACTTGTTTAAGATCCTAGCTTGAGCAAAATTGATAGACTCGATCGACTTTGCTAGAAACTTAACCGCATGTCTCGCCTTGATCATACGCTTATGTTATACTCGTCAATACCGAAAGCTTGAACTTGAACCGAAATTGTTTTAAGTATGTTTACCTTGAACTTGATCACACGTTTGCATCATAGACCGTAGACTTGTTTTGTTTAAATTTAATCAACTCATGAACTTACGAGCTTGAAATCGAATTTGATCACCATTGTTTGCTTGTTTAAACGTATTGATTGCTTAAAACCGAGAACCCGAGAGCTTGTGAAACTGTTATGAACTTGATCGCTTGTTTGAACTGAACCGAGAGCATGGAAAACTTGATAATTTTCTTTTATAGATCGCATCACCATGAATTCACCTTGTTTCATTCGACATATACTCCTATTGATTAAGACATAAAACGAGGCCTTGAAACCTCTCTCTCTCTCTCTCTCGTTCTTATGAGTATTGCCTTACTTGTTATGATCAAGGCCTTGAAACCTCTTATATCGCTTTGATCGTGGTGTTTTAATTGGCACTGACTTGTCTTGCTCATTAACAAGAACCGTTTTCATTAATACATGATCTGATCATTTGAGATTCACAGTACTTTATAGTATTTGAGCTTATCATATCGTTTTGAAACCGGAATCTAAGAGGCCTTGAAACCTCAATACTCATGTCGCTTGTTGATGATGACCTTGCACGCTACGGTATCACTTTTCTTGTAATATGTTGCTCGTATTGATATATTGCTAGTTTGTTCACGTATTGATATCGTTAGATTATGATAAAGGCCTTGCCGATATAAGTTCGAAAATCATTGCCGATCATTCACGAATTGTTTTACATATTTGCCGCATTGTTCTTGCATGCATATGATCACGTAATGTTTCGTAAAATGTCCACAAATTTGAGTGCCATAAGAGCCTTTAAACATCTCGTATCGTTTGATCATAAAAACACATTGTGCATATCACTTAAACATCTCGAATTGTCTGATCACTCGCACGTCACTTAAACATCTAACATGTTTTGCGGCTTTGTTTAAACCCTAAACCTAATACGTATATACTTACAAAAAAAAAAAAAAAAAATTTGGCCACATGATAATGTCAAACATATAAAACAGTATATATATCTATAAAATATATACAAGAGAAGAAGTATAGAATAAAAATGAAATCATTCTATATATTTTATAATCTAAAATATGAATCTATTAATTTTCAGATGTCCAAATTAAGCAACTTAGACTGCGTTGCTTTGAATGTCTCTGGTGACAATTACTTGCAATGGGCACTTGACACAAGAATTACGTTAAGGTCAAAGGGCCTCGGTGACACGATCACTGAGGGAAACCAATCCAGTGAAAAGGATAAATACAGTGCGATTTTTATAATTCGCCATCATCTCAGTGAAGGTCTCAAAAACCAGTATCTCACTATGGAAAATCTACTGGACCTTTGGACCGCTTTACAGTGGCGATATGATCACCAGAAAACGGTGCTATTACCAAAGGCCAAATTTGAGTGGAAAAATCTGAGGTTCCAAGACTATAAGTCTGTGGATGAATACGACTCAGCATCGTTTAGAATAGTTTCTATGATTAAACTTTGTGGTGAAGAAGTAACTGAGACAGATTTACTTGATAAAACCTTCTCTACATTCCATACGACGAATGTAGTACTGCAACAGCAGTACAGAGAACGAGGTTACACCACTTATAGTGAGTTGATTGAAGCCCATATGATTCATGAGGCTGAATATGATGGAGATGATTTAGAGGACTTGGATTATGCCCAAGATGATCGAAAGCAAGATAGAGAGAATCAAATGGATTATGAGACTTCAGACATCTTGAAATAGATAGCTTTATGATTTTTTTTTAATTTTGTTGTCGTTTTTTTTAATTCCTGCGGTGTTTTGTTTTAAACTTTATATTAATGCAATGAATAAGTTTTTTTTTTATTATTATTCTTATTATACAAAGCACCTATTTATGGAAAATTTCGAAAAAAAATTCAAAAATTAATTTAAAAAAAAACGAAAATTAAATCATAAAGTCTATATTATAAGATCAATACTTTATAAAGATGAGTACAAAAGATTAAAGAGTATAGTTGCCTAGTTAAAAGAACTATGGCCAAGGCAATGCCTAAAGGGCTAGAGATATCCAAATGATCTATATTCACCCATGAGACCTATTGAATTATAAAGATTAAGTATAAATAGTTTCCCCAAATGAGAAACAATGGGTAAGAAAGGAAAAAATAGGATTCCTACGAAAGATTTGAAATAAAAACCGCCCAGAACTATACTTATGTACTCTACTGATCTAAACTATGCTAAGGATCAGTATGTTAAGAGGCAAAAAGAGCCATGGATACCCAAATTGGTATACCCACGAAATTACACTTAATGGCATGACTGGATTAGCCATCCATGTCTAAAAACTTGATTGCTATTGCAAAGGCACCTGAGTTATCCCATAAGATCTCACGTTGTGTAACATGTACACAAGGGAAACTCATTAGGCTTTATTGTCCTAAGCATCACGAAAAATAAGTATGTTCATGAGGGGGAGTGAGGATTAAACCCAGTGATACATGACCATACAAGAAAATTCGCGTAACATGGGTTGTAACCATGTCATAAAAGGCTTAGAGATTCAGGTTCTCTTGGTGATAAATCACCCAAGTCCAGCCTAATGCTTAGGGATATTATGAATTTACATGTACAATGCAATGTATGCATCAGGCCATATAAGTGAGCATAGATATTCCCATCTCAGATTGAATACGGGTCATAAAGCCAGACATATACCATCTTGAGATTTTTATTAAACAAACCACCACAGACATATGTGCCGTCTAAGATGGAACCTCTGAAGAGGATTGGGAATATATGTTGGATAAGTATGTCTCTCTCCACGAGTATTAAAGAAACCTTGAGCCAAATATGGGTGATCAGATTGTGGCTAGGTACACGGATTGCATGATTATGAATCCCACTATCCAACATCAGAAGGAGAAAGATATAAGCTGGATATGATAAGAAAAAGAGAATGGTATTGACCATCATTGTCTTGGCAAGATCCTCGGACCAGAGTATGAGGTTTAAGACGTCTAAAGAAAGAAAAGATTATGCAAAGCTAGCTAAATTAGATGCCAGACACATAGACCCGAGAAATGAAAAGAAAAAGGTCATACCAGCTTAGCACCAAACGAATTTGATTTCCTAGAAGAGACACAACCAAGTTGCTACAGAGTCTATAAGAGATAGACCAATATGTTCCATAATAAAAGGAACCTCGGAAAAGAGAAAAGGTGCATAAAATATGAAATCCGAGGTTAATAAGGAAACCAGACCAGACATAGAAATAAGGTCGGCCGACTGAAACATCTAAGGTACCAGACCATGTAGCTTGGGACGCCAAGCTGCTAGGTATTAAAGGTCCTAGATAACAAGATCTCAAACCAATTGGATCATGTCTGGAATACAATGGAACGCAGAAAGTGTATCGATACCAATGATATAAAAATGCGCAAGATAAGTAGCACTTGACCATAGAGATATATTCGAGGATCATGAACCCACGTAAGAGTACTCATAAAGATAAAAGAAACCGTGGGGTGTAGAATATAAATAAAGAGTGATGGGCGTGTTGGCCATAGAAACGCCATCAGACAAACCAGTGATGAATAAAAGTTCTTGTGAGAAAATCGTGAGATAATAGAACATTCAAGCATGACTTGATAACACAAGGATACTCACAGAGATTAAGAAAAGATTATAAAGAGATATACTCCAATGTGGTGGAGGCTACTAATTTGACAAAGTCTGGTCATAGATTAAAGTATGTAAAAGTAGCATATGTTTCACTGGATAAACAAAGATTAAAGGTACCACAAAAGAGATAAGAAAGATGAGAAAAAAAATTCTCTAAAATGAAACAATACAGCTGCATAGACTAAGTAAAGCTTAGCAGAAAAGTTCTATAAGAACAATTCAGATCAGTCCATGTAAGCATACAAAAGATGTATGGATTCCTTGTGATCAAAGATTGGGTACAATGGATAAAGTCGTTGGTACATACGAAGTGATAAATGTCTGAATGGACAAAAGACATGAAACAAAGTGGTTCGTATGTGTTTGGGTCAATGATTCAATATATATTGAAATGTCCACGTAATGGCTAAGCCATGAGACTAGAAGATCCGTGGGACATGAAAGGACCTGCGAGTAAGATTTAATCGCAGATTAAAAATCCATCTGAGTACTGGTCGAGTGCCATCCGTCCAACCAAGACATAGAGTGATCAGCAGCAAAGATGTACGTCATGACCACATCTTAATGGAGTTCCAGAAGACATAAAGACGTCCAAGAGTTACAAATTCATTCAAATGAGAATCCAACTGATCATCTTCACCAAGTCATAGGCAACCTCGACGTTCCGGAAGCTCAGACACCAGATAGGAATGCGTCATCTATAGTGTTGCATTCATCAGGGGGAGTTACATGTGTTGTACTCTTTTTCCTGTCCTGGCTTCCCTTTTTACCACATTGGGTTTTGGGTTTACCAGGAGAGGTTTTAATGAGGCAACATCTAAAGCATGTAACAAGCCCTGAACCAGACATGTCAACCAGGGGGAGTGTTAGGATAAATATTAGGTTGACATGTATTTATCTCTTGTATTTGATGTTATCATTATCATCATAGCATAAGGAATATAATATTCCTTATGACAGTTTATTCCCATGTATAAATATAAGGAGATATGAATGAGAAAGAACAACACTTTCCACAACACTTCACTGGTTTATGTAATAAATAACATTTTTCATGCTATTTGTGACTAATGATTCTAGAAAGTCATTTATATATTTTTTCTTCTTCTTCTAAAGTCCATCCTCAAATAATTAGCCAGTAGCTCAAAGTGAATTATGACATTTACAATCAAACTTAAAAACCCCATTCAGAGAGTAATGTTAATTCATTTGTTCATAATATATTTACAGAATTCTAATTCATTCGAACAATTAAAAGAAAAAAGTATGTTACCTATATTTTTTAGATGTCGGTGCGCGGAAAAACAATTAAATAATTCACCTGATTACGCACATATCAACCTAGTGGACAATTAGCTTTTTCATAATAAATTGATAAAAAATGATCTACAAACTTTTTAAACGAATGATCTATCAAACCACCGAAAATAAGTTTCTATAGTTATGCAGCAGCCGTCAATATTTTTTTATAAGTTTTGTGGAATAGCAAATCGACCCTATGGTTATGTTAAAGATGAAACCCACAAAACCAAAAAATGCACATAGAAAAATCTAACAGAGACTATATATGCAGAAGACTATTGAATTGCAACGTTGAAGGTAACATGATCAGACATACATTACGACCAAAGGGTCTTCCGGCATAAAAATAAAATTAAATAATTAATTCAAAGTTTATGATAATATTGCTAACTAACTAAAGTCTCACCACGACAATGCTTTCAGCTAATTCTATAAAAATGGCCTATGACAATAATATATTAACTCAAGACATCGTTTTTGCGTTCTATTGAGAAAAATGTATTTGAACATAAAGAATCACATTTTATTTCAAAAAAATTGATTCTGCATTACCATATTACATCCAACATGTTTTGTGTGTGTCAATGGTTGCAAGCTAAAAATACAGTCTCAAGAACATTCGAAAGGGTATTTGCCAAGAAGCATGGAATATTTGTACCACGGAAGCTTTATTAGTATCATACTATAAAATTCGAGGTTAAATACATCAGATTGTCAGTTTAATTTATAAAATCATTAGTGACTGACAACTAATTATTGGATTTACAATTGTTTGAGACGTACGTCTTGATTTACTTTGAAGTGAAGTTCAGATACTGTACCGAGTCAGAAACCGACACGACAAGCTCGAAGACAGAGACACAAGTACTGAGTTGTTGAACAGAACCAAGTAGAAGCCTCTGTCCAAACAAGAGGCTTCAAGTTTGGCATAAACCTGACCAAAATAAACTTCTAGACCCCATTATTTGCACTCAACAATAAAATTAAAAAACCAAAAATCTAACCACCAAAAAAAACATTTAAAAAAGAAAGAAGAAACTTCACATCAGCATCAGAATCTCTCTCTCTCCTTCTTCACAAGCCTTCTTCTTCTTTCTTCACGTTGCCGACACTTTCTTCCTCTCTCTCTATCCACCGCCATGGCCTCCTACTCCGTCGTCCTTCTCATTCTCTTAACCACCTCCATAGCCACGGCATTACCCGAAACCAAACCCATCTCAGGCCAAATAAACTCCAACTCCGTCCTCGTAGCTCTCCTCGACTCTCATTACACAGAGCTAGCCGAGCTAGTAGAGAAAGCTCTCCTTCTCCAAACCCTAGAAGAAGCTGTTGGTCGACACAACATCACAATCTTTGCACCACGCAACGATGCCTTGGAACGTAACCTCGATCCTCTCTTCAAATCCTTCTTGCTCGAACCAAGAAACCTCAAATCATTACAAACACTCTTGTTGTTCCACATTCTCCCTCGCCGTGTCTCTTCTCCTCAATGGCCTTCTCTCTCTCATCACCACCGTACTCTCTCCAACGACCATGTTCACCTCACCGTGGAGACACCTACCTTCCGGTTAAAGGTCGACTCAGCAGAGATAGTCCGTCCCGATGACGTCATTAGACCTGATGGTATCATCCATGGGATCGAACGTCTTCTTATCCCTCGCTCCGTTCAAGAAGACTTCAACCGCCGCCGTAGCCTCCGTTCAATCTCCGCCGTTTTACCGGAAGGAGCTCCTGAGGTTGACCCAAGAACCAACCGTCTCAAGAAGCCAGCTCCTCCCGTCCCCGCCGGAGCCCCACCGGTTCTCCCAATCTACGACGCCATGTCACCAGGTCCTTCTCTATACATAGCCCCAATTATTAAAAAAATAAAAATATACTCTACTATTTTTACGGTATGGAATTTACATACATATAAAAAAATATTTAAGCTTATATTTTATAAACAAAAACATTATTAACAATATATTTAACCATAAATTAACGAATAGTAAAACAACATGTAAAATATAGAAAGTTATATAGCATAAAAATTACTAAATTGAAATTAAATTTTGAAAACATCATATATTTTATTTTTAATTATTTTTCGTAAATGTTTATGTTTTTTTAAATCTTAGGACCATCTCTAGCTCCGGCTCCAGCACCGGGACCCGGAGGTCCACGTCACCATTTCAACGGCGAGGCTCAAGTCAAAGACTTCATCCACACTCTCTTACATTACGGTGGCTACAACGAGATGGCTGACATTCTCGTAAACCTAACATCCCTAGCCACCGAGATGGGTCGTCTCGTCTCTGAAGGCTACGTTTTAACCGTCCTGGCTCCTAACGACGAAGCTATGGCGAAGCTCACAACGGATCAGCTAAGCGAGCCAGGTGCTCCTGAGCAGATTGTGTATTACCATATCATACCGGAGTATCAAACGGAGGAGAGTATGTACAACGCCGTAAGAAGATTCGGTAAGGTGAAGTATGATTCTTTGAGGTTCCCACACAAAGTGTTGGCTCAAGAAGCTGATGGGTCTGTTAAGTTCGGACACGGTGAAGGCTCAGCTTACCTGTTTGATCCTGATATATACACTGACGGTCGGATCTCGGTTCAGGGTATTGACGGAGTTTTGTTTCCGGTGGAGGAGACTCCGGCCACGGAGATAAAACCGGCTGCTCCGGTCGTTAAAAAAGTTGCTAAATCAAGAAGAGGTAAATAATTTTTTCAATCTTGTTTACTTTTCATTTATAGTAAGTTTTAGATAATGATCTTTTTGGTCCATGAATAATAAATTTTGACAGCTAGACCAGCATTTTCATCATTGTTGTGTCATAGATTGTCAAAAGATCTTGTCTTAAAACTTTATGTAGAACGAAACCATTAGTTAAATAGATCAGCAGCCATTGAAGGAGAGAGTAGAAGTAAGTAAACACATGTGGGATTTGGAATAAAGCAGAGACGTGTAGGAGTATGGAGACAGAACTATCTTAACAAACTTTGTTTTTTTTTTATATTCAAAATATTGGTTTCTTTTTATTTTTAAATATAACGCACCGACGAATAATCCCATTATAATCATTAAATTAACGAAAATGTTTTTTTTTTCTAAAAGACAAGCTGCGAGACACAATTGGTCGTTAGAGACAGGTTGTGTTTATTTTTTACTAAAACCAAACCAACCCCTTCTGTCTTTCTGTATTTTGGATTTGTTTTTATTTCATAAACATTTTTAGTTTGTTTCTAATCATATATTCATTGCACTCAATCATTTAATAAAAAGCTAATTATGATTTAATATTCTATTGCAGGTAAATTGATGGAGGTAGCTTGTAAAATGATGGGATCACGGTTTACCTCGTGCCAATGATTTTACACATTATGAACAAAAGAAAATAAGCCAAAGCTTTCAAATTATTGAATCTGTAAACATCTGAAGAACAAAATTGAATATGTAAATGATGCGATTTTTGGTTCGTTGCGGTTTTCATGTTCTTTTTGTAATTTTTTTTCTATTGAAAATATATATAAATACATGGACGGTAGATTTGATGAAGTTTGTTATATGGGGTGCGTGAAAAAGTAGAAGGGGTTAGAGACATCAATGTAATACACGTTATACAAGTATATGGAATAATAAAGGAAGGATCTATTTGTGTGCCTATAAATTATTCCATTCTCAACTATCAATTTTTATAATACGATAAAATATAAAATGTCTGTCGAATACTTTATTGTGTGATTAGACATGGTAGTTACAATGTACATAATGTAATACATCAATCAACATACCTGTAATATATTGTACTACTGTTTTTGATCTTAAAGTCAGCCTCTTTGTTTATTGTTTATGTTAATACCAAACAAAAATATTTCGTCGTCCCCCCCCCCCTAAAAAAAATAGAAAAGAAGAATCATTTGATTATACATGTACCACTTGATTAATAACCGATTATCACTCATACTGTATGGTATATCAACTATTAATAAGTACCACTAGATTAATACTACTTGCTTTTACAAAGCTATAACAAAAAGAGAAAGGAACGTGTCCTTGTGTATCAATATTTTTAATTTTTGACAGCTTAGGACATGAATCTTGAATGTTACTATTAAGACGGTGAAGATATTATGAGGAAGTGGGGACTGGCCACGAGGGCAGGTCAGCTGTGTGGGAGCTTTTGTCGTCATGTAATAAAAGTCTGATTCTCTTTAGTCTTCAGCAAATCAATATCACTAGCGTCATATAATAAGCTTCTAGGTGAAAGTCAAAACGTTATCATTATTTATCAAGTGTTTTAATCTGACCGAATAACAATGCAATAATAAACATTGTAAGGATTAAAAAGACTAAGAGGACATGTACCATTGTTCAAACACAGAACGGTAGTCACTTGTAGTCTTTGAAGAATGAAAATCCTAGGAGTGAGTAGTGAGTAGGTCTATCTGTTTTGGACGTGCCATGCTAGGACTTAACTAACTCCTATTAGTCAAAACCAACATTGTTAACAACTCCAACGTTAGCTATTATTTCTCCGTTTCGTAAAAAGTGTCCTTTTAACATGTTCATACAAATTAAAAAAATTATTGAAATGTGTTTTATTCTCATTAATTACACATATTCAACCAATAAGATTTTTAAAAATTAAAATTATTTATAAAATCAATGCATTTGCAATTAATATTTAGTTCAAAATTACATTAAAATTCTAAAGTGATATTTTTATGTAATGAAAAAATGTTAAAATGACTTTTATTTAAAACATGGGTGTATATCAAGTGCATAACCTTTATCAAGGGAGGTGCCAACATTAAGTGCTGCCCCAAGCTAATTAAAAAAACAAATTAAAAATTGTCTACAATATTCAAAGCTATTGTAGTTTAGTATGCAAAAACATTTTTTTTGTTTATACAATTGAGAAATACCCTAAGATAACTCTAAAAAGGTTTTTGTCACAAAAATAACCCTCAAGAACAAAAATGACAAATCTAGTTTTTTTTTATTTTCAAAAAATTAATTTTAATTTTATTTTTTTTCAATTTTAAACCTTACCCCCAAAACCTCACCCCATAACTCTAAACCCTAAGTCTAGATTAGTTAACCCAAGGGGTATAAATGTATATTAGTCATTTTGTTAGCCCTTGGGTTAACTAATCTAGACTTAGGGTTTAGAGTTATGGGGTGAGGTTTTGGGGGTAAGGTTTAAAATTGAAAAAAATAAAATTAAAATTAATTTTTTGAAAATAAAAAAAAAAACTAGATTTGTCATTTTTGTTCTTGAGGATTATTTTTGTGACAAAAACTTCAAAAAGGGTTATTTGGGAGATTTATCCTATACAATTTTTTAGTAATTAAAAATTGTTTTCCTTATTTTGTGTAGTTTCTTTAAAAATCCATGTTTTCATTGTAGTCTCATATGTTGCTTAACCCATAAAGCTATTAACGAAGTTACTTTTCGTAGTTATGTTATATATAATCTAATTATATGAAACCTATTATAAGAAATGCCCTTAATGTTTTTATATTAAGAAAATATGCTCTAGGCCAGTGCTTCATTTTTTCTCAAGCAAGCACGGCACTGCCTTTATCCATTATCATGTAGAAGCCATTGTAGCAAAAGTGATCATCAAAACAATACATTTGCCCGCACTGTTGTGGTCTAATGGTAGATGAAGACTTGAGAATGTGCTACAACTTTTCTACATGGTTTGAATTTCCCTTGAAACAAAAAAATCACAACTACGTGGGAAGCCTGAGCTTAGGTTTCGATCGATGTAGTTTATATGCTAGTTCGGTAACAAGCAATCTGACCGTTCTATGACACTAGTGAAAAATCCTTCAAAACTCAGGTTAGACAATATAACAACCATTCCATTATGTAAGTTTAACTGTGATTCTCCCGGAACAGACTGAATCAAACACACTGGACCTACTTTTCATCAAACTTTCTTTATGTAACGGTTTTAATTTGTGAAATTGACATATATAGTACAAGTAGTTAGATATCTAGCTTTCAGATTTATATGGCCAACTATTGTTTGAGTCGGTCTTTCAGACGATAGGATATATAAAAAACAATCGATAGCAAACAAAGCCCAAACTAGTTTTCAAGCACGATCTCGCATCCGACCACAAACATGTTGCAAATAGGGTAACCACAGGAGGATAAGTTTAGCTGCAGATAAACACCCCACAAGCCTGGTTTGATATTAGGCTTGGGCATTCGGATCTGCAGGTCGGGTTTTGTTGGATCCGGGTGTTTCGGATCATAGATATTTAGACCAATAGGGTAATAGGAATTTATCGATTCGGGTTTGGTTTGGATCTTGTCTGGTCCGGATCGGTTCGGGTCTTAAATAGTTAGATCCGATAGGGTAGTTAGAATTTATCAGTCCTGGTTCGGTTCGGTTTTGGGTCGGGTTCGGTTCGGGTCCTATCGGGTTCAACCCAAAAAAATACCTTAAAATATTCAAAATTTATCTAAAATCTGATCCGAAGATATGAAAATACCGAACTTTTATTGAATTATTCAAATTATATTTTTTTTTTAAATCTAAAATTTTACATGAAACTCAAAATCATACCCGAAAATTTAAATTTGAAACTTAGAAAAATACATATAATACCAAAAAGATACTAAAACACCCATATATATCTAATATATACTAGAAGTTTGGGGTATTTCGGGTACCCTATCAGGTCTCTGGTTCAGGTCGGGTCAGGTCCAAGACCCGTAGGTCCTCCACAACAAGATCCAATAGGGTAAAACGATCAGTTCGGTTCCTACCCGAACCGGGATTTTTCAGGTCGGTTTCGGGTCGGATCCTCGGCTCCAGATAAAATGCCCAAACCTATTTGATATTTAACATTTGCCCAACTCACTACTGTTTTCACTCTTCAAAAATTCACACATATCCCATCCTCAAAACATATTACACTTTGAATCCAGCAGATATTAAAGACTATAACTTAATAAACAATCTGAGGCTTAGTTTTTCCAAATAAAACTGAAGAAATGGAGTAACTCCCAAAGTAGACACAATGCAACAACTCTATTCACAGTAATGTTTTGAAAAAGAAGAAGCAGAGATAATGAGATCAACGCAGGTCCCAAACCCTCTCTCTGCTTTTATCAGCCTCCCACTGCAACTTCACTTGTCATAATCTCAGCCTTAACATGGATGCTGTTGGAGTTTGGTTCCATATCTTCGGGTTTAGCAGCCAGGGGAGAAGCCTTCTCTTCCTCTCCTCTTATCTCTGCTTCTTCTATCTTCTCTTCGGGTTTAGCAGCCACTGGAGAAGCCTTCTCTTCCTCTCCTCTTCTCTCTGCTTCTTCTATCTTCTCTTCGGGTTCAGCAGCCATGGAAGAAGCCTTCTTTTCCTCTTTGCTTTTCTCTCCTTCTTCTTTCTTCTTTTCTTTAGCCTTCCCTGACCTTTCCTTAGTCTCAAGTTTTAACTGAGACTTTGCAATGGGTTTCTTCAAGGTAGATGATGGTGATGATAAGTCTTTTGGTTTTGTCGCACGAGGACCAGTTTCACCTCCAGTTGCATCACTGCTACTCTTTCTGCGTCCTAGCTTTGGTGATTTAGGACGAGTAGTTGGTATCTGCAACGTTTTTGTATGAACCACACGTTGATATAACAACAATTTAAGACAAGTAATGATCACATAGGAAGAGCAAAGAGGCAAACCTTCTTCAGTTCAACCTTAGGTGGAGGCTCTTTGTAGAAACTGGGCATGGGACCAGCCTTAAACGTCAAGCTCTTCCTCAACCTTTTGATCTCTTCTTCCTGACTCTCCTAAACAAATACCAATAAGAGTTTCTGTCCATTAGAGAAGATGTCATACCAATAAGAGTTTTACTCTATTATAGAATAGTCTTAAATAAACCTTTGATTTTGCCTGCAAAGTTGTCTTCTCCACTTCCTTAGCATGGATCTTCTCTTCCAGTTTCATATAGAACTGAAAAAGTCAAACCACAAAAAGGAGATACAAGTTAAGAGAAAACTAAAAGACATGCTGTTGAAAAGGTTGCAAGCATAGAGAAAGTGCATTAGCAGCAGTAACCTCCTTCCGTTTTTCAGCTCGTTCCTCCAATCTGAAAGAAAATCCAGAGGCAGATCCAACGCTGCTTCTCCGCCCACGAGGTGTAGAAGTTCTGTTGAACATCAAAATATTATAAACACAGAGAGATACATATGTCTTTAATATGCATTAGGAAGAACATGAAAGAAACTGGCATACGAAGTGGTAGATGAACGGGTGTCGTCATCTTCCTTCCTTGCTTTAGGTTTAGATACTTCATCTGCCACCCTGTAAAGTCAAAGACGCATACAATTTTAACAAACTACTTTTAATGTAACTTCAACACTTTCACATTCGAAGCTATGGAATGTATATGTGACAGAACATTATAAACAAAGATGGCTTACACAGCCGTGGTTACTGGGGCCTCCTCATTGTTGTCTGCAGTTTCATCTTTAGTGGATTTAGAACTTTCATCTACCACCAATCTGCATATACATTCAGATATTCACTTTCGCATCCTTGCTTAGCTGGCTGATATTTATTGTGAATATGAAAACATTTTGACTCACTTGGAAGTAGGGACTGAAGCTGCATCCTTAGAAATGGGTTTCACAGGCTAACACAACACAGAATAAACGGGTAAGTTGTGTGAAAAGGAAAGCTTCAAACAACTAACAGAGATATATTGCGTCTTTTGAAAACATAACTCAGTACATGATTCAGTAGTTACCATAGTTTTCTTTTTGATGGGTGCAGATATTAAACTGTTGCGCTTGGTAGAAACACCATTGTTTGAAGATGAAGTGGTCTTAGGTTTGGATCCACTTGCAACAGCGGGTTTAGGACTAGCCTTTGGTGTTGCATCAATGCTCTTTCTAGTAATATCAGCATGAGCTCCTCTAGCAGGGAATGAAGAGCTCTGAGAAAGGAACCTCGGGCTACGAGAGAAGGTCCCAGGCTTTTTCTTTACAGCTTTATTATTAGCTGGTTTACTCTTCCCTGAAGTACCACCAGTCTCAGGGACGTCTACTTCCTGCAGATAATGACAATAAAGACTGATGATAGTACACTAACAACAAAACACGGTTCAAACACACAGTCTTGTAAGAAAGATTATACCTTCACAGGAACTTTATCACTGACGTTATTAGTTTTCTCGGTAGGTAAGTCAAGAGTCTCAGGTTTGTTCTTGTCCTTGGGACTGACAACATCAAGATTATCTTCCTCTTTCTTTGAATCCGCAACAACATTCACATCCTCAGACGCCATTCCACCAACAAAGATGATGAAAGATAGCTCAGCCCAGATTTCAAATCCAAACTAAAGAGGGATGTTTCTCTCTTCACGAGCCACCCATTGTTTCATCTGATCCTCTAAGGAACATAGCAATGCTTAATGTCAACATATCATTACAAAGAAAAGATCTTTGCAACACTCAAAAAAACGCTTTAACTACGATCACAAAAGGACAAATCTTTGTTAAAAATCAAATCCGAAAGCTCTGATTTTCACAAGTGAGTTAAACAAAATAAAGCATGTTCCTAGATTAGGACAAAACTAAAAAAGACAGACCCACAAGTTGAAAACTGGAATCAGGAACAAGAACATAAATTACTTCAACAGAACAAATGAAGAACGAATCAATCATACAAGTTCCTGAGACAAAAGTGAAAACACACACTGAATGAATAAAAAGAGCAAAAGGTCCAGATGTTTATTTAACCTCTTTGGATGATTAAGAAAAGGTGTATATGCTTTCTACCAAAAGCTTGCTTTCTACCAAAAGCTTGCTTTCGTATAAGAGAGAAGAAAGAGCGAGTCTTGTATCTTGTGTGGAATGAACGTCAAAAGGAGAGAGGATTTAGACAAGACAATTGACTAAATGACTGAAACACCCCCCTCCTCTTTTTGACCTTTTAAGACTCTTCCAGAATATTAATTAATTTTTAAAATTTGATTATAAGACAGCTAATTAGTAGTTTTCTATTTTTATAGAGAAAATTGCACGAAAGACATGATATTTGAAACTTTGAAGTTATTTGACTAATAGTTTTAACCATCAAACTGACATTTCTATCGTAAAAATCTCCAACAAACTTAACTTTTTATTCAAATCAAATAGGTAAGCAGTACTATTTCTTACAGGTCAAATCGCTTATGTGTTAATTTTTTTTCCAAATTTTTTATGTAGTTAATAAATAATAAAATATTTAAAATATATAAATTTGAGATGGGAAAAGTCTTAAAAATTAAAAAAAAAATCAAACTTAAAACAAAAATTTAACACTCAAAAATAATGTAATTAGAAAAATGATAAAAATATTAGAAAAGTTCAAAAATTCATTTGAGAAATTTGATTTTTTTTTTTAAAATACCGATATATTACAAATAACGATGACAATATCCGACATATCATCAATAACGTTTATGATATATTGCCACTCATAATGATATTTTTGTTGACGATTTTTTATATTTCGTTGTTGTTGGTGATTTTTGACATATACCCATTAACAATGATAGTTTCCCACATATCACCATCAAAAACGATTTATAAGAAATCGTTAATAGAGATATATTGTTAATTGTCATTGGAAATATATCTGAGCGGCCATGTTTATCCACGGTCTCTTAAGGTGGGATTCTTAACTTAAATTGACTCGTTTTTTTATTTTTTTTTCAAAATTTTTTTTTTTGGTTAAGAGACGGCTCTTAAGTCCCTTATTTAAGAGACCTCTCTTAAGTTTTCTTAGTTAAAAGTTAAGAAACGACTCTTAGAAAAGTTAAGAACCCCTGCTAAGAGACTCCCAATAAACATGCCCTTACAGTGTCTTATATATTATAGTTGATGATGATACATTGGAAAATAACGGTATGTAGTATTTTTATTTTTTAAATCAAATTAGATATTATTTTAAAATAAGAGATTGACATGTCACCGATTTAGACCTGCAAAAGAAATAGTTGTACCTATGTGACTTGAAAAACAAGTAAATCCGACCAAAAGTTTTGTATGACAGAAAATGTCATTTTGATGGTTAAAAGGATTTAAAGTGTCAATAAATAAATGCTAGTTAGAAATCTTTTTATACGATTTGATGTAGCATAAATTTTATGATAGTGGACCTATTTAGAAGTTCATATACTCATAAATCGTATTTTTGATATTCTTGGATTTAGTCGCGTAAGCTCTACTCGAGTTTTATCTATTGTTCATATTGGATTTGATTTAACAACATTGTATGTAGATTTTATAACTATATTTATGATTTATTTTAGTACGAATTTATCTCTAGTTTGGTTAATTATATATTTTGGATTCATGTGTTTCTAATCAAATCAAACTAAAAATAAAATTAAACATTCAAGAAATTTGTTTAGATTTTGAATTTTTATTTCACATATTAATTCAAAATTTTAGATCAGGATTTTGAAACTACTTTTGTTTTCATTGAACATGTTTCTCATATCTTTTGGAATATGAATTTGAGTCGGATATGGATATTTTGGTGTGTGTTTGGTTAGAATCTTGGATCAAATTACAAATACCCTAACTAATAGGGAGTGCTTCCTATCCGTTGCAAATTTGCAATCAACAACGTTAACAAAGAAAAGTCAATAAAACGGTCAACGAGTGATGAAAGGGCAAAATGGTCAATAAACAATAGAAGAGGCAAATGATTGAGATAATACAAATCACACTGCTGAAGAACGTGGGGGAGAGAGAGGAAGAGGGAGGGGTGGTCTCCGTTACAGCGAACCATTACAAAACAATTAAGCCCCACGACATACCTGCCGCCTGCGGACCCCACTTCTCCGTCCTTACTGCTGACGTGTCATGATCGTATCACATGATTGGTTTTCATCATCGGGCCCCATCCACCCCCGCGTGAGCTGTCCACGTAGGTAGTGAGCTGTGATCTCCACCGTCAGATCTTGTGGAACCCATCTTTCAAAGATTTTGTTCCCAAAAAAGTCTCATAATTTTTAAATATTTTTATTATTTTAAAATTAAATATAATAAAAAATGTCTCATAATTTTTATCGGTTTTAAATATAAAAAAACACGAACATACTTGTGAAAACTCTTGTTTTAATTTTGTTTTGTAAATTTAATTTGATGCTTCACTAAAATGTCTAAACCTTTAACGTTTATGCTCAATTGTTTTAATGGTGGTATAAACGAACTAAATAAAGTAATTATATAAATATATTGACTATTTGTGTTTCAATAAATTAATTGCTGTTTTTTTTTAATTTACATCCTAAAATTTACATAAGAGGTATGGTCATATATTCAAAGTAACAACTTTACTTTTTTTTTAACATAAGAAAGAGGAAAACTGATAACGTGTAACAATTAAATATTTTGTAAAATCTCCAAATATAATATATATAGAGAAATAATAAATAAAAAATATTTTATTATATATATAGCTTTTTTACGAACATTCTGTTGAAACCCTAGTTAGGAAAACAGAATGGATCCAACCACAAACTTAAAGGAGATAGTAGCACATGAGAATCTTCCACCAGAGTTGATTGAAGAGATACTCTCTCGTGTCTGTCCTAAATCTCTTGTCCGCTGCAGAAGTGTTTGCAAACAATGGAAAGCTATCGTGGACGACAAGACTTTCATCTACAACCACAAGGAGACGTTTCGATTCATCCTAGCAACCGAATCCAAGGTTTATTCGGTAAGCATCGATCCCAAGATAGTTGTGCGTGAGTTAACACTGGATATTCACGGTTCAGAATCTCAAAACCCTAGAAATTTGGTGAACTGTGACCACTTCTTGATATGTAACATGGATGATGGAGCCGCAGTTTGTAACCCGTGGTTGGAACAAGGTACATGGATTAGCCAACCTAGCTTTAACTTATATGGCATAGTTCATAGTGATAGTAATAGTAGAGGTGAGGAACGTGGTTACAAGACCATATGGGGTACTAACGATACGTGGAAGATCCATGACTTTTCCTCCGGTACCTGGAAAGATATGAAAGTCGTTGAGTCGTGTGATAGTAGTAACCAAAGGAAAAAACCTCTTAGATTACATTCTCGAAGTGGTGCATCCTTGAATGGAACTTTGTTTTGGATTGTTTTTGTTGATCTCTTGTACTGCCTAATCACCTTCGATTTTTCCAAGGAAGGATTCTATAGATATTGTGATCTACCATGTGGGAAGAGCCATACGTACGATGCTCTTGCTCTTGACGTCTTTGAAGGAGATCGGTTTTCAGTGTTAAAGCAGTGCCACATAACAAAGAAAATTGAGATTTGGGTGACCAAGAACAAGGTGAACGTTGTGAATGGTAGTGGTGTGGTTTGGACGAGTTTAATGACTTTTTCAATTCCTAACTTTCCTGATTTGGTACCCATCTTCTACTATCATCAGCCGAGTTACTTCATTGACAACAATAAAAGGCTTGTCGTGTGCTTTTGCGATGAAATTGGCAAGGCTTGGATCTATGTTATGGGGGAAAACAAGTTGATCAGCAAAGTCCACTTAGACTCTGTGGTTGATCCTTGGCCTTTGCATTGCACTTATTTTCCCAGCTTGGTCCCGTTACCTCGAGGCCAAAGAGATGAAGCAAAATCACAAGTTTAGTTTCATTACATGCATTTTGGTTTTGTTTTTATTTTTGGAGAAATAACTTCTTTTAGATTTGTTTAGAGCAAGCTTGTTTTTAACAGACTCAGTTTTACTCTAGTGGTTTGACTTTGATCCAGAAGTACTGGTTTTCACTGTTGTTATAAATATTTCACTTAATAATTAGGCCCTTTGATAATTATAAGAGCATGATTAATGCGGATATATTCTGGATCTATAGGTTCACCCTCTAAGGTGAATTTATAGGTTCACCCTCTATATACGAACCAATAAAAAACTGACATGTGTCATATTTTGTTTATTATAAGAAAATATTAATTGCTAAAAAAAATTGACATATAAAACTTTTAAACCCTTAACTTTATAACTCAAATTCTAAATACTAAACCCTAAATCATAGTATTACTACCAAACTTTATAACTCAACTTTTAAACAATAAATCCTAAACTTTAAACCCTAAACCCTAAGATTTAGGATTAATCCTAGGGTTTAGGGTTAACTCTAGAATTTAGGTTTAACTCTAGGGTTTAGAGTTAACCCTAGGATTTAAGGATTAACCTTAGGGTTAAGGGTTAGCCTCTAAGGTTTAGGGTTAGTCCTTAAGGTTTAGGGTTATCCCCTAAGGTTTATGGTTAGCCCCTAGGGTTTAGGATTAGCCTCTAAAATTTGGGGTTAGCTCCTAGAGTTTAGGATTAGCCCATAAAGTTTAAGGTTATCCCTTAAGGTTTATGATGAAATCTAGGATTTAGGGTTTAATATTTAGAGTTTGAGATATAGAGTTTAGTGATTATGCATTCATATTTAAAAATAAAATTCATAAATAAAATATAACATGTGACAGTTTTTTATTAGTTTGAATATAAAAGTTGAACTTGTAGGTTCACTCTAGGGGGTGAACCCAAGAATAACTCATTAATGCATGTCTCTTAGAGCATCAGCATCCCTAAGAACCCTTTAAGGGTTCTTAGGTTTTTTTTTTTTTTTGTCTGTTTTTAAAAAAAAAAAAAAAAAAGAACCAATTGCGGGCCGCCACATGTCAGTGGGGCCCGCGAACAGTGCAAGAACTTCTTAAGAACTGGCTCTTGCAGAAGAACTTTAAGAGCTGAGTTCTTAAGAAAACAGTGGGCCCCACGCTAAGAACCCTGGCTAAGAGCCAGGGATAATGGTGCTCTTATGGTGGAATTCTTAGCATAATACTAGTATAAGATATCTCTCTTAGTTGTTTAAAGGTGACCAGAATATATATGTGCTTTACACAATTATCCTGGTCACTTTACGCGAATATGGGCTCATGCTTTAGGGTCCATTTGAATATTCGGAAAGAGGGTATATCTGTGGGTTGCACATCCTCTTAGAGATTAGTCTGGGCCTCTCCATGGGTCTGGAATACTCCCAGGTTAAGCAAAACAAAAAACTATGGAGTTTTAGGATTCTAAACACGTACACAAGATTTGTTGAGTACTCAGTTCCTTTTTGGGTTTCTTTAAAGGATATTTTTGATCCTATCTTTTGCTTTAGACACTTGTGGTTGTGGCCATGGATCTGATAACAGATCGAGCTCACTTTCCAGAACTTCATTGAAGATTTGTTTATTCCCTTTCTGCTTAACTTTGTAACACAACGACATGAAAACACCTCCAAAATTTTAACATATACAGTAAAAGTTTGTGATCAAAGTAACAATCTTACCTTCCCAAAACAGAGTTGAACCAGATTATTCATGGATTAATTAATCTCCAACTAATTGATTTGGGTTAGGTCCGGGTCAACTGCATTACCGCCTATGGTAATTTTAAACCTAAATTGTATTGATTGCTTTTATATTGACAATGAAATTTACTCCATCTGTATCAATATAATTCATATTTTGAAAAAAGATACATATATATTTCACATTTTCAATGTAAAAATAATGGTAAATTGTAAACTTTTGTGTTTACTGAATTTTGATTGGCCAAAATTAATGAAAAATAATTAATCACAGAAAATAATACATTTTAACATGTTTTCTTAATATGTATGATAACTCTAAAATATACATTATTTTGGAACCGAAGAAGTATTTTTTCTTAACACTTAAAAATATTTTGATAATATTTGGTAAAATTAAATACAAAATTCATCTAAATCTTATGCTAAACATCTCATATACACTCATCTTATAAATCTTGTAGTCTAAATCGTATATTTGATTATAATATTTTAACGTAAAAAAATATATAAAACAAATCTAACCATCCTATATATTAACGAGCATTTTGTTGAACCCTAACTAGTAAACTAATAATGGAATCAAAACAAAAGTTAAAGATAAGGGCGCATGGGGAGAAGCTTCCATGGGAGATGATTGAAGAGATACTCTCACGTGTCTCTCCAACATCTCTTGTGCGCTTCAGAGTCGTTTGCAAACGATGGAAAGCTATCTTGGACGACAAGAAGTTCATCTATAACCACAAGGAGACGTTTCGATTCATCCTAACAACTAAGTCAAAGATTTATTCGGTAAGCATCGATCCCAAGATAGAGGTGCGTGAGTTATCATTGGACATTCCCGGTTTAGAATCTGGAAACCCTAAAAAGTTGGTTAACTGCGACGAGTTCTTGATATGTAACATGGACAAAGGAGCAGCAGTTTGTAACCCGTGGTCGAAACAAACTACATGGATAAGCCAACCTAGCAAAAACTTCCATGGCATATGGCATCTTGATAGTAATAGTAGAAGTGAAAAGAAAAGTGTTTACAAGACCATTTGGGGTAAAAACACCGAGTGGAAAACCCATGACCTTGCCTCAGGTACGTGGAAAGACATTGAGTCGATGTCGGGTTATACTATTACTAACCAGGGAGATTTAAATTTCAAAACGTTACATTCTCCAAGTGGTGTTTTGTTGAATGGAACTTTGTTTTGGATTGTTTTTTCTGACCAGACCGATCCCTTGTATCACATAGATAACTTTGATTTTTCGAGGGAAGTATTCTACAGATTTTGTGATCTACCATGTGGGAGGAGCCATCCACACGATGCTTTAGTCCTTAGGGTCTTTAAGGGAGATCGATTTTCGGTATTAAAGCAATGCAATGTAACAAAGAAGATTGAGATTTGGGTGACCAAGAAGAAGGTTGAGAAGGGTGTTGGTGTGGTTTGGATGATTTTAATGACTTTTTCAATTCCTAACTTTCCATGTTTAGTACCGTTCTCTTACTCTCAGCAGCCAAGTTACTTCATTGACGACAATAAAAGGCTTGTAGTGTGTGCTTGCGATGAAACTGGCAAGGCTTGGATCTATGTTATGGGGGATAACAAGTTGATCAACAAACTCCACTTAGATTCTGTGGCTGATCCATGGCCTTTGCATTGCACTTATTTTCCCAGCTTGATCCCGGTTCCTCGAGGCTATGGTGATGAAACAGAAGCCGAAGCAGAATCAGAAGTTTAATTTTATTTCCTGTTTTTTTTTGTGTGTTTCTTCTTTGGTTCAACTAGATATTTTGCTAAATTTCATTTCATTTTTGTTTTGCTTTTATTTTGGAGAAATATTTTTAATTTTTTTTCTTAGAGCAAGTTAGTTTAAGGCTTAATCGTTTGACATGCTCAAATTAACCTGTAGTCTAGTCATATATTTCAAAATTAAGAGTTGTGTGTCTACACAACTCTTAAGTGTCTATATGCAATGCATACATCCAAAAACAGTTCGGCCCTTTCACTCCTCCGTAAATCGTAACCAATATTTCATAAAATAAGCTTAGATTTCGGGTCTTTAATTCTACTCCTTAACTCATATAATCAAATTACCACTTAATAAAAACTATAGAATGTAGATAAACTTTTCAGACAAAGGTCAATGTAATAATATGTTCTTGGTTGATATGATTAAAAAAAGACTTAAACAAAGAGTAATAGAGTATTAATGATAAGAAAATTAGAGAATAACCACTATGCAAAAACATGTGACGCGTCTAACATTAGACGACGACCCCCCACGCTTATAACAGAGTCACATTACATATTGGAAAAGTTATATTATGTCAAAGAAAGAAGAAGAAGAAGAAGAAGAACTATTCTCAAACGTCCTTGGCCAAGCCCGAGAGATCAATTTCTCCAGATGAGAAAGGCTGTCTAGTGGCGGCATTTTCTTCGTCTATCTTCGGATGGTCTTGAATGGGTATCCCTCTGATGGTGGCTGAGTCATAATCTTCCATTATGTCAAACAAGCTGCTCTTCATCTCTTCTGCTGCTTCAAAGAAACTCTTCATTCCGGTAAAGAAATGGCGTTCTATGTCGTCTAAGTCGCTGCGGAGTCCCGGGAAGTTTAGGGGGTTTTCCTCAAACTGATTTGAGGGAGCAGATCCACGCACCATCTGGTCTGTGACATCCTCTTCTGTGTGCTCTGTGGTGGACTGAACGACTTCAGAGGGTCTAGACAAGATACAGAACATGAGGAGTGAGAATCAAATCAGTTTAGTGATCACAAAAGGAGACATGAAAGGTAACAGATAAGGCTTGAACAACTGGATAGCACAGTCTCAAAGCTCAGAAAGAAAACAAGAGATGTAATGGTAGGAACTTAAAACCAAAACAAAGCACCAATTCTTAGTTAGCATGGAATAAGCTTGTATCGACAAAAAAACGATTGTGATCCCATATCACAAGAAGAAAACGAAAGCCAAACAAGAAGCTATCTTCATATATACAGAAAACAACATATCAACCATAAGAAGGTCATTTTCTTCTAGAAATGAAACTATATTTCCAAGTTCAGACAGACCCATTACTTTTTTTTTTTTTTTGTTAACAGGGAATGTCTAGATCAATGTCCACCAGAGGAACAATTCCAAAAGAATAGTCCGGCCCGAAATTTCAAATGAGACCCTAAGACATGGATTCATATTCGTCTGGCTAACTAGGGATCAAACCCAAGACAGAAGGGTTTACAACTTAACCCCAAGCCCTCCTCTTACCACCAGTCTACTACAACTTGGTTAACTCATTAACTCTTACTTTGGAGACTTTAGACCAGAGCCTAAAAGCAACCAATAGACACTAAGTTTATTGCTAACTTAACTCTATATCAATGGGGAGAAATCAAATGAAACATTCGCCTTAAGCCCCCAAATTTTTTGATGAAAATTACATAGATATAGCCCCCTCCAAAAAAAAAAAATGTTTACACCCGATATTATAGAAAAGAAAATGTAGTTAAAATCTTTAATAAATCGCCTAAAGCTCCCTAAATCTCAGGGCCGGCCCCGGGTGGATTGGAGATATTCTAAACAAACTTAAAATCTATTTGGTCTAGACAAAATTCATTGGGTTTAGTCAGATTCTCACATAGAAGTTTTCAATTGGTTTTAAAACCTACTAATGATATATATTTGGAGTGTTGATTACTCAGCCCAATAATCATATTTTCACATAGAAATCTCAATTGGTTCTTAAAATGACAATGCTAATTTTTCGTAAGGCTAAGTTCAAAGCAGAGAAACCACTCACTTGCCAAAGCAGTGGCGGAGGATCTCCTCGGTTTTGTCGCACTTCCTCACGAACTTTCCAGGCTCCACCTCCTCCGTCTTGCACTTCGATCTCACCACCGTGGTGGTTGAGCAATTGCTGTTTGCGGCGGAATCTCCGATCCGGTGATCATCGGTGAGATCATTACCGGCGTCGGAAACGGATGAATCGTCTCTCCAGACCCAACCCATACCTAATTGTTGTTGCTGATGATTTTCTTTGTTTCTGGATTCTTCCTCAAGGAAAAAGAAAATTGGAGTCACTGGTTTGGTTTTTTTATACTCAGGCATTTTGTTCTTATTAACCGACTTACTCAACCCAGACACGTATGAATTGTTTTTTTCTTTGTTTTCTAATACGTACTACATAAATTAACACTCCTAGTAAAATTTAACATAATAGTGACAAAAAAATACAAAGGACTATGGAAATTACCAAATATGGATTATGGAAATCCTAAAGTGGAACGAGTCAATATGTATTTCGGGCTGGCCCGGCCCAAAATCTGTAAAGCCTGTAAATATTTGAGTTTTGTCCCGGCCCAAGTTAATAGTTTTTATTAACGGTAGGTAAGTATTACATCATATCTAATCTCTTGTTCTATTATATATATATATACTAGGTATTGGCCCGCCCTATGGGCGGGTGATTATAATTTTGTTAAAAGCAATAACATATTTTAGATGGACGTCAACATTCTAATTTCTTATTTTTCACTTTATTTTCTTTTTCATTTTAGTGACTTTCATTGATATAAAATTTTTGATTAAACATTATTGTATCTATTTCCTTGTATTTTTTTTTCACGGATAACAACTACTGTTTCACATTATTAGTTATATTAAAACACCCCCACATGACCTCTTGTTCTTTCCATCTCATCGTCTTAGCAGCCATTATCTTTTGTCAATATCTAAATCTCACCGGAGCTGTTGCGTCTTATTCGAAGTTTTAAGTAACTAAAAGAAAGGTATTGATTAATTTTTGTAGGCCATTTTTGTTTGTCATAAGGGCGATCACCGAGTCGTTGAACACACTGTCCATGGTTAATCATATAATCTTTCACGCCGACATTATCTCCATGTCTTTGGCCAAAGTCCAATATTTATAAATGCTCGCCTTTATATATCTTTAAAACATCACTTTTCCACAATTTATTTATCCATTGCCTTTGTTTACCTATTGCCAAATCTATAGTCTAGTGGTTGGCCGTGCTTCGTGCGGCAAGATTATATTTGTTTAGTTTAATCTTGGCCTAGGTGTTTTTACCCCAACCCGAAGTACCTACCTAAACCCGAACCGAAGAAACCGAGTTCGAATCCAAACCGATATACAAAAATATCCGAATGGGACTTATAAGCTTAGTACTTTGGGGTATGGGTATAACCCGAACCGAAATCCAAACTAAGATCCGAAGATATCCGAAATTAATAAAATATATTAATATTTTTATATATTTTAAGGTAATTTAGATATTTTATAGTATTCAAAAGATTTTTGTAGTTTGTTTTATTTGTTATTTTGAATAAATTTTAGTTAGTTTAGATGGATTAACTAATTTTTAATTAGATTTGTGAATAATTTATATTTTTTTTTAAAAAAAATATTAATTTTTTAAGTTTTTAAAATATAATTATGGACGATTTTAGACGATGGTTACAATCCGATCCGAACCGAACTCGGAAGGAACCGAACCGAACTCGGAAGGAACCGAACCGAATCCAACCCGATAATTAGTAAAACCCGAATGGGACTTATGAGCATGGTACCGAAAATCCGAAAATCCAAATCAACCGAACCGAAACCGAACGGGCCCCGAAAATCCTCATCGTATGTGTCTGCCACTGTCTTTTACACAGTAAATAAATGAGAAATAATGTAGCCGGTGTAATCTTATTATGGATGTGATTTATTGTAATGTGTTTGATTTTTTTTGTTTCTATTTTATTTAACTTATACTCTTCTTGTTTTCTTTTCTAGTGGTTTTTAGAATATCTATCTCATTTCTAATATATAATTATAAATATCTATGTAGTAAGGATGAGTAGGAAAGTTAGTGAGCAACATACAAACATTTTTAAAAATAATGAACATTTGAAAAAGTGGTACATAATACAAACAATTCTTTAAAAAAGAAAACAATTTATTCTATTTTTTTTCTTTTGGGAAACAAATTATTTTTAACTTGGAAACCCTGCATATGTTAGTAAAATCATAAACTGTTAGAATAACTTGATTTGTTTAATCTCTGGTGCTGGTTTTTATAAATGTAGAGATGTAACAAAAAATATTAACTTGCGTAAGACAAAAAATCCTTGCACAATATGTCTTGATCTCTTAACTGATTACACTATTCAGTTCCCGAGGAGGAGATGGCAATGATCTTTGATGGAGCAGCTTTAACCACTCGACTACAGGAAAAAACAAAGAGTGGAGAAAGAAAGGTTTCAGTTTAATTTATGTTGTTGGTTGATGGAGTTTTAAGATCAGCCATTGCCCATTGGAGTTTTAGTATTTGTCACCTGAATAGAAGAAATGTGCTACCTCCTCCGATTATATAATCCTGAAAAAATATGAAATGAATCATCTTATACCTTATATGTCACGCTGATATATAAAAATAAAGCAAAGAAATGTGAATTGACACTGCATCACAAACTTGAGTGAAAATGCCTTTTGCCCTTAGAGATTACACCCTTGTTTTAAAAAAAAAAAATTAGCTGCAAAGCTGTCTACAGTGGTTACATCAAATATAATTGGGAGATATATTATCACTGCATTGACTTTCGTTGTCATATCTGAAGTGGCAAAACTTCCACATAATGCATTTGCCACCAGCCTGGTTTACAATATATGTATCAAAATCAGGGGAATTACACCAGAAAGATCAACGAACAATGGGACATAATTATCAATAAAGGCATTCATGATACATACATTACTCGCTCGCCAAGTTCTTTGAATTTTTAAATTGTGAATCATCAAAGCGTTCATCTTGCCATACAACAGCCAGACTATATGTTCTCGCTTTTGTAATGGCTTGGAGAAACCAGAAAACATTCAGCGAGACGAAGAAATGCATCAGGAAGCCATTTCCCTCCAGGTTTTGTTTTGTCAAGGAATCACCTCGGAGAAAGCTCATCGAGAATGATATACCAATAAACCTGCAAATAAACCCCATAAATGATAAATTAGACAAAGAGAGCTTCTACAAAAAGTTCTTTGTTTAAATATTCAACGTTAGTGCTTTAAGTCAGGGTGTTCAACTAAGAATCTCTGGAAAAGATCAAAATTTTCTAAATGGTTTTTATACGAAGCACCAAGAAACCTTGACCGTGAGTTTACATTAGCTTTCCAAAATTTATGGACTTTGACAAGATTTAAACGCAGAAAAAGAAGAAATGTGCAGACACTAAGAAATTTAGACAATTAAGTGTATCTTATAGATGAAGTCAAATACATAGAGAGACATACGGAGAAGGGAACCAATAGATATGAGGGTGCCATGTCTTGAGTACACTCTAATACACCAAAGCCTCCCATGATCTCTAGGGTCAATCTCTTTAGCCCTTGAAATCACATATGACCTTCTCAAATTCTTTAGCGTCTTCAAAACTCAATCCAGCTTTCACATAACCTAGCTACTAAAATCTCCTATGCTTTTCCACATCTCTTTCTAGATCTCTCTATACAAATCATCACCTTTTGATACTTCATAGCAGGTGGTAGGTAGATCTCTTGGAGAAGAAAGCTCCAATTCCTGAATTGTGTCACTGTTAATGAGAAAGATTCCTTTAAAAAACAAAAAAATAAAAAGCTATAACTTTTATGAACAGCCAACTACTCAGTTAGATGAGAACTGCAATTTATGTCTCTGCTGAGATTTCAAGTCCTCAAAGAAACCAAATCTACCTAGCTTGGCCTTTCTCACTGAACTTGGCGAATCGCAATGTCAATTCTGTAGACAGCTTGTCATGCTTTGCTCACTTAAAGTTGAATAATAATGTGAAGAATTGAGATTACAGAGGAAATCAATACCATATATAACAAAAATTACAGAACTAAAGCTCCACATCTTCATATATACTACAAAAGTACCATAAAAGTCGAGTTCCTGATTCCAACCAACATATTGTCCAAAGAATCTAATCATGTAACTTCAAAATAAGTTAAAGAGGTACAATAATGCTAACATGTCCTACATAAACTTTGAACCGAATGTATTTGGAAGCAAAATAAAAGTAAAGAAAGCAGATAAGTGGCGAGAGAAATGAACTTGACAGAGGCTGTCCTTTCTGATTTTGTAGCGGCGAGGATGTTCATCGCAGCCAAGAAACAAATTTATAGGCGGAGTTCATCGATTACTTTGGAGAGTGATGAAGGCAATCTAATGCCAAAGAGTGGGAGGAGTGGTGAAAACCACGTAAATGCTTGGTTTAGTGGGGCTAATTGATAACGCAAACGTTACACATGCCTTGGAGGTGGGTGATCTGAAGGGGGGGAATTGGTTTTCCTCTGCAACGCGAACAACGAACAAACCTAATAACTATTGGACCAGAAAGAGAAAAATTTAGAGCCCACTTAATTTCTTATTAACAACCAAGCTCATTTAAGAACAACTTTCGATGATTAAAAACGATTGCCACCTGTCTTTTTTCCTCCTAGGGAGAAAAAAAGTCAACTTTATTGTTATAGATAGATAATATTAACTACCTACAATATATGCGATATTTTGATGAACAATTCTTTGGATAATACTCTAGGATAAAATTTTCCTAAAACATTTTGATTGACGGACAGTTTTGCACGTACAACACCCTTTATATACATACTTTCCACCGCAAACGACCATAAGGAATAGTTGTGCATATAGTACTCTAGAATTTTCTATAAGCGTTGCATCCTATAATCTACAACAAATTACATTGTCCAGAATTTGAACCTTAGTCTTAGGCGTAAAAACTTTTAAACTTTAACCATTAGGCTACAATGCTTCCACAACTTATCCTAGTTCTAATAAGATTTAAGGCTATTTGGATTTTTTGAAATAAATTATGATAAAATTGTATTTTCTTCTTTATAAAATAATCAAAGTTTTCATAAGAAAAATCAGTGTCAACTTTTCATCTTTAAATATAAAGTTAGTTAAAAATATTTTTTTAACAGAAGTGTTTTTTCATACGCTTTAAAATTATATTATAAGCAAGCTAAATTCAACAAAAATTTAATAATCAAATGTAAAGTAAATTAATTATACAAGAAAACAAAATTTATGTTAAACTCAGTCAAACATTCCACAATTTATATTTTAGAGAAGATATGTTTTAGATAAAAAAGAAATCACATTTGTCAATTTATAATGTGACTTTTATAATGATCAAACAGTAAAGTAAACTCACAATTACATTATTTGCTTTGTTAGAGCTTATATCAAAAATATTAAAACATTATGTCAATATCAAGAATGGCTCCAATTGCAATAATGATTCAATCTAAATTAAAATGTAAAATTTTAGATTTTTGAGCCAATTTAATTTAAATGGACTTAATCTCAAAATATCTAAAGTTAGTGGACGTATTCCGAGAAACCCAATATTTTGAATTTAAACAACTAAGTTTAGATCCGATAATTTATAGAGCTAGACGGATTTGACTTCCGTGATTTAGTCCTAATTGACATGTCTAATATGTTCCTAACCTTGATTCTTACAGATGTGAGTGAAATATTAAAATGTTATCTTACATAATGATTTTTTACTTCTACTTTTGCTCTTAATAGTTTCACAATTCAAATTAATAGTTAAAGATATGTATGTAAAATGAATTTGGTCTGATACTAGTTTCTACGATACTTGAACACTTAGGTTGTCAACTCATTCGTTTCTGTGCAACTACTTATATTATAAAAAGTTAATGACCATCAAAGTTTACAAATGAAAAATCGAAGATCCCATAAACATATTTGACGGTAAAGCAGGAATTGAAAGTATTTCATTAAATTGAAAGATCGATCCATTAAGGGATGAGTCATGAGCAACAATATGAAAACAAAATCCATAGGAAAGCTCCACCATAATCCTTAAAACTGATTGGTCGAAAAAACAAATGATGGTCGAAAGGACGATGTTGATGCATCCATGAAAAGAAATTTGAATGTTGACCAACAACAACTTTTGGTGAAAATTCTACATTCTATCATCTATAACCTAGTAAATTCCGAGGCAGTTGGTATTTGACACAAAGTTTTTTCGAGTATACCGTTTATTTCTCTAGGTCAAAGTTTCTCGTATACTTTTTCGGTTTATTTGATATTTAAGAAAAACATTTTATTACAAATTATATTGTTCAATAGAGTTAAGCAGAAGAAATATGCGTTTCTACGACTCTACCACTTAGGGTTTGACTAGTTTCTCCGCTACCGCCCGCAAACGTAACTTTTGCAGTTGGTAGCGGTTGTTGGCGTTTTGTAACAATCACAGAAAACGGTATAAACCACTTCAAACCGTTCCGAACCTCTCAAAATTAAAAAATGGTTCCAGGTAGCGTTTGTGGTTGCGGGATGGTAAACAAAAATATTTTTTTTTCAAAAAAGATTATATTCAAATTAAAAATATTTAATTAAAAATTAAAAAAATTAAACAAAAATATTTACTATAATTTTTAGACATTAATATATAAATACATATATATATATATAAAGCTAAAACTATTTTTTATAATTTAATACTATAACTTTATAAATATATTTTCTTATATTTAGTATAATAATATGATTTTTAATATTTTTTAATTTTGTAAAGTGTTAATATTGTTAATTTATTAATAAACCATTTTTGTATTTGGTAGTCAATCAGTCGTAAGTATCCCGCAAATTCACAAATTTTTAACTGCTGCACCAGTCGTGTACATCGCTTAGTAACGTCTTAAACCGCAACCACCCTCATCCATAAACTCCCGCAACCGCAACTGCTGCGTTTAAACCAGTCAAGCCCATAATCCTTTTCATTCTACTTAATTCTTTATTTCTGTAACTAATTATATAATATTATATTTTTTTCTTAATTGAATAACTTTTGCTTAATGATGTTTTTAAAGTAATCAAAAGATTTTGTATGAAAATTTGTACCTTCTTATTTTTTGTGTATTAGATTTAAACATTAATTAAAATGAAAAAGAGGGAGTACTCACTAAAATACACCAAATAAGACAAAGACAGTGCTAAAAATATCCACTTTTGTTTGATCTTTTTGTATGTAATCCGTCTGAAACGCCTAACGGATTTGATCCCACCAGATTATTTAGTTTCCCAACTTGTTCTCATTTTTTTTTCTATTTTATTGACTACTCAAATATTTTGTATTTAAATGATCTGTCATAGCCCCAAAAGTTCAATACTATAAACCAAGAATTAAGAAAACATATTTAAAGTCCCTTTCAAAATTTAAAAACGACTTTAAATTAATTATATTTGGTGTCCCTCTCAAAAACTCAAAATGACTTCAAATTATTCTTTCGTGGTACGTATGTACAATTCAACTTGTTTTCAAAAAACAAAAATCAAAGCAGTTTATCTAACACAGCTGTGAATTTACCCTTATAATCTTCTTTCGTTTCAAGATCTTTGTTTCAAAGTATATATTCACTGATCAGTTAGTGACCAGAAATGAAAACATTATAGGTAGTAAAGAAGAACTGGAGAAGGTAAATATCATGAACACCACTCTTGACTTTGATTCAGGATTCTTGAGGTTTATATAAACACACATAATCAGGACATCCTGGTGGTGGCCACGGAGGAGGCTAAGGAGACAACCTCGGCGAGGGGAGTAGGAAGCGGCGAAGTACGGCAGACAGGACAGGTAGGGTTTTGTCTAAGCCACGTGTCGATACATTTAAGGTGGAAGAGGTGGTTGCAATCTGGTAGTTGCCGCAGGAGATGATCCCCCTTGTAGTCTCCTAAGCATATGTGACAACATGGCGACATGGAGGAGTTTCCCTTCACTTCCGAGTATGGGATCTTTGGGTAGCTCTCAATGGTGTCCTCGTCCAGACCTGGGACAACGTCGATGATGACATGATGGTGGTAATGTACACGAGTCAAATCTTGATTGGTTTGTGTTTGTGAAGGTGATGAAGAGCTCTGTTTACGTGTGCAAAAGTAAGAGATGAGTGTGATGGTTGTGATGAGGAGAAGCACTCCAATGGAGACTCCTACTCCGTAACTGAATCCTCCGGCGAAAGCCGGCATCTGCGGCGGTTGGGAGGCATTCATGGTGGCTGCGGTTTAATGGTTTTTGGTTAATGGTTTATGATAAATAATAGAGGTTTGATGAGCTATTTAATAGTATAAGATATGGATAGAGAAGCATGTTGGGATTATGAAAAGTCAACGCTAAGGGAAGGGATGAGATGCATGGAAAGATGGTCAAAGCAAGCATGGTGTGACTGTGACCTTTGGTTTTAGTAATTAATCCATGTTTGAAATTGCTAATATTCTAAGTGTATATTGCATAAGCATATTCTCATTTGTTCGTTATTTTACGTCATGAAAATATTCCAAATGAGATTTCTAGCTTTCACCTCGTATTATAAATAGATCAATATTAAAATGTTTGTGTAGACGACAAAAAAACAACATATTAGATTGAAACACTATATTTGTCGTCTCTAAATCTATTTTCTATCTAAATATTCAATATAACTTTGCCTTTATTGGTTAAACAAGATATAGTTATTAGTTTAAAAAAACAAGATATAGTTATTGCTATACTACTCGATAAAATTAAAAAAATTTAAGCATTTACATTGTGTAAAATAATATATATGGTGACAAAATAGTTTTACTTAGATAAACAAACTAGCTAAATTCATAAATAACCAAGATAATCATCTTCTTTTCTTTGTCTAAGAAAATAAAAATAATCATCTTCTTTTTTGGCACTTCACGGCCAGGTTAGTTACTACACCAGTCACACCCGATACACTGGAGAATCGTTAGAATAAAGAAAGTTAATGCGTCATTGCATGCCTGCGTGACGTTTATTCAATATACACTTAAATTCGAATGCAAGAATACTGACAGAACGTACCTACAAACGAGTATACTATACTTTATAAGGTGCTTGTAAGCTAGTTGACAAGCAACAGATCATCACGATTCTTTTATGCGTAACACCAGCAAAATAATTTGAAACATCATAACAATATTTTCAAGGACCTTAGTTAAAATGGAATAAGACCATCAAATTTAGTCTTGATGGCTTGATGGTGCTTACTTTAAGAAGAAAGATTTAACCACACAAGCGTGATCAAGTGGTAGAACGAATTTGGAAAGATGTTTAACCATCCCAAGTTCAAAATCTATTTTCTAAGATATATACATTTGTATCGCCATATGACACGGATATCTAATTCTCAATGCGAGCAACCACATCTGTCTGACGCCAATTAATAGCTCTCTAAATTATTACTCGGTTGAGATTAGATCCACCGAGTATCCTTTAACCAAAAAAAGATGAGAGGCATTATAGAAAAAGAGCATATGCTTTTCTATTTCCAAAAATACATTTACTATTTTTTGGTCTTGGACCCTTGGTTATCCAAAAACCATGGGCTTTATACACTCTTGTTTATTCGGGACTAACAACTATACCATATGATACTATTGAAATATTGATCTTCACAACGTTGTTTCTTTTGATGAACAGCTACCGGGTAAAAACGAATACTTTTTTTTTTGCCAACAATTATTTTTTTTCCATCAAAAGAAACATACAAAAACCTACGTGAAAGCGACTACTAAAATTCACATCGGAGTAACTTAAAACAAACAGTTGGAAATGGATGAGTAATCTCCATACGCGATAGCCAACACAGAACTAAAACCCACATCAGGTGTGTTACAATACTCAAACGAAACTACTAAAAAATAAGGCTAAGAACCCAAGAGTGATCAAAAAGAAAATTAGTAGATTTTAAACTTTTGTAGAGGCCAGTGATCGGGAAAAGCCGCTGCTGCCCATAGCTCGCCACGCGATGATCTCCACCTTCGACACCACAACTTATCGTTGCTGCACACGCACGCCAAACGATACCATCTTGTAACCACGACCCTACGACTTCATAACCCAACATGAAGAACCGCAACACGATTCACACAACCTTTGAATACGGATTTTCCGAAGGCTAATCGCTTCACGTCCATTCACTCCTAGATAGAAGCCCATACATAACTCAAACTTTGATTAGGCCTTACCAAACAAACCCTCGCTGAATCGATAAGCGATCATTGCATCCACCACTCTATGAATAATCTAGTCCAACTCTTACCACACAACACTATCACCACACTCAGGCAAAGGGAAAGGAGCCCATCTCAGAGAAAAGAAACAGCAAACACATAACACCATACTTAACAAAAACGTCCAGGAACAACCTAACAACCATTCAAAACCACTAAGCCAGAAAACTCAGAAATCAAAGCCACAAATCGTGAAAGATTGAGGACGAGTGCCGTTGCCTCAAACCAGAATCAACTCCATCAAATCAACACCGCATCGATGCGGATAGCTCCTCACCCGTCATAAACACTAGCATGATCTGCTACAGTCACCATGCCCTAAAGCTTCAGATTCTCATGGTTGAGGTCGGAAACGATCAAAATGAATACTTACTAGACGTGAAAAGTTTGGAAAGGTAACAAAGAAATAAAAAATGGTTATGATTGAACAACCTGACACTTTCGTGTAACATTGTTGGATTTAACATGCTTGTTTCATTGTTAGGTCACGGTTTGAAAGAGTTCTACAACTCTATATAGTTGATTACTTTGAGATGGCGTCATGTACCTCGAGATGGCACAATTTGGTGACGTCACAGTGGTTGAAAGTATTAGGTTTAGCTCCATTGTGTGTGCATCTTTGTTCAGTGTGTGACAGACACATCACAAAAAAAGAGTGCGTTACACTGTAGGACACTTTTAACCATTGTTTTACATTCACAGTCACTTTACGCTGGAAGAGCACATTTTATGATTTCGAGATGCATTTAGGACTATTTTGTCCTTCAACAACTGATCTCCCCACATATTTATTTGTTAATCTGTCATTCTGTAATATACATTTTAGCATATTTTTGGTATAATGAATTATAACTTTTTAATTTTTACATTTTAACATCCATTTTGATATATCTTACAAAAAATATAAATTAAAATTTGTGGATATGAAAAGCATGGACATATTTACGTGGACAGAGATAAAACAATAGTTATGCATGTTTCAAAAATTATCTGGAGAGTCATAAAAGATTGCAAATTACAAGGATTCAACAATAGTTTAATAAATCACAACACTTACAAGAGTCTGATATCCACAAGAGACAAACAATAATCTATACTGCCACAAGAAAAAGACGTTTTTTTGCAAATGAAAGTTCAAACAGAATACACATTCAGATCACTAAACAGCTCACTAACAATTATTTAAAACTCATGAAATTATAGACAATTCATCTCTTTTTGGTTTTCAATCACCTTATACACTTTTTACTGCATACTCATACACAATAACCCATTCATAAGACATTGAGCACAATACACTTATCCATGAGATACTCATATACTTATTCATGAGACATGGTCAACGACACGCTATCCACGAAACCCCATCCTTAGTACATTCGTCCACAAACCAATGTCCAAGAAGCACCCATCCATGAACTGCATAGATGACATGAAAGTTTTCAAATACCCTTGTATTAGTCCTCCACATGCTCTCTCATACATGGTTCGTAAGATCACAAAGTACAAAACCATTACATACTCCTTCCACTTGATTGTACAAAAATTTGAAACATAAACAAACCATTTCATACTTTTGTTTCCTTATAAAAAATGTTTACATAGACACGATAACATCCACAATCATAACAATATATTTATGTACACTAGCATCGTCCCTCATCCACAAATCTGAGCAACCATAACATGCTTACATGGACACAATAGCATCTATAACCCTTGAACATATATTCGTTGACACGATATCATCCACATCCACAGAATATGGATTTGTGGATACAGTAGCATAGCATCCACAACCAAGTTTGAACTCATATGCACTAAAGAACTAAATGTGACACAAAACATTCCACATGTTTCGATTTCATGAGCTTAAAAAGAACCATAGAAAGAAACTAAATGAAAAAGTGCGACTTATCTCAAAATCTCTCCATTAATCTGAATTGACTTGTGCTTCAAAATGTTAAATCCTAAGCAAATGTAAAAAAAAACATCGCAGACAGAATAATCAAAGATATAATTGGCATCTAGCTTTCAAGGTTCTTAGAAGACAAAGTCTGTAGCTTTCTTTTTTTTTCTTCTCTAAAATCCCTAAAGAGGGAATTATAGAAGAATCAGACCTTCAAAAAATTCAGATTCAACTAATTAACAATCAAAACTAATAGAATCCACATGAAGACGTGCTGAGTCGGAGATGAAGAAAATCGCCAAAAAAAAAGGGTTTCAGGGATTGGGTGAGGTTGATTCGCTCTACAAGTCGACGTCTTTTTTCGTCTTCAACCTCCTCGAGCTGAGATAAGTGGAGCCAACCCTAGATCTCTGCATAGCCTTTTAAGCTTGATTCTTTTCAATTGCTACCATAAACAAAATGTCAAAAACTTTTTTCTGGGAAGAGATAGATTGAGGATAAACAGTACAAAGAAGAGGTTTATGGATCGGTAGAGAAGGTGAGTCATAGAGAAAGAATAAAAGGGCGAAATGGGTAAATCATCACTAAAAAGTGTGCCACCAGCACAATGTGACTTTTAATGTAATTGAAAAGATGAAATGTGACTCTTATTGTAATTATTTCCAAAAAAAAACGTTCAGTGCGATTGCAACTTAATAATCACTTCCAAAAACTTTATAATATAACACGAATGCACCTGGCATCTCTCTACCTCTCCCCTCTCTCCACAGTTCGCTTCCTCCTTCCACACTCCCCCAAACTCTCTCCTCTTCCTTCTCTCTTCCGTATCTCTGCCATGCCTCCTCACGGTCCTAACTCTCAGGGTGGTCGTCGAGGCGGAGGTTTCTCCTCCGGTCGCGGTGGAGGTCGCCGTGGTGGACGCGGCGGTGGCGGCGGAGGTGGACGCGGCGGAGGCGGTGGCCGTGGAGAACAGCGATGGTGGGATCCGGTGTGGAGAGCCGAGCGTTTGCGCCAGCAACAGGCTGAGGTAAGGAATCTGAAGTCCTTTCAAATTTGGGAATCTGGAATTGAACAACATGAGTTCGGTTAATGAGTTTCTTGTCGGAACGGTGCTTAGATTTGCTATTTAGGGTTTGGTCTTGTTGGTCAAATCTGGTCCCGACATAAGCTTAGGTTTGGAGTACCCTGCATTATCTGTACAACTCACTTAGCTGTGTCAGAGTCCTGGACAAGATTTTAGTAGTAGTAATTAGGTCTAGTTTGAGATGCTATAATCAGTATTAGATGTGTGGATAATCTTAAGAAGGCTAATTTGAATCGGTGCATTGCAGATGGAAGTTTTTGATGAGAATGAATGGTGGAACAAGGTTGAGCAGATGAAAACAGGAGGAGATCAAGAGATGGTGATAAAGCGTAATTTTAGCCGAACTGATCAGCAAACACTAGGTGATATGGCTTATCAGATGGGTCTTTACTTGTAAGTCTTTATCTTCTGTCTTTTAGTTTTCATGGTGTGAGAGTATGTTATGAATTTTTTTTTTCTTTGTTGGAAGCCATGCGTACAATAAAGGGAAGGCTCTTGTAGTTAGCAAAGTTCCTTTGCCAGATTATAGAGCAGATCTTGATGACCGACATGGATCTACTCAGAAAGAGGTAATATAAGTGACACTAGTAAGCAAAAATTATATTCAGAGTTGGCTGCTGAATAGCTTAAACTCTTTTTCTTGTAGATTCAAATGTCTTCAGAGACGGAGAGAAAACTTGGAAGTCTTTTGAAAACAACACAACAAGTAGGCTCTTCAAACGCCTCTACTTCAGGATCTAATGACCAGCAGGATCGTACAGCAGCTCCTGGCTTGAAAAAATCTGATTCTGCTTCCAAATTTTCGGATTCTCATGAGAAAGAAAAGTTCAGTGTTGCACTCAAGGACAGGCAGGAAAAACTAGAGGTGCATATGGCTATAGAAAACTTAATGCATCGAAGAGAATATGTAGATAACATCTTTTTTTAACTGTTTCAACACAGGCAAGTGAAAGTGTAAAAGCACTTCAAGCTTTCAGAGAAAAGCTACCTGCTTTCAAAATGAAACAAGGGTTCCTTAACTCTGTTTCAGAAAATCAGGTAATATATCATCATGGTTTTCTAACTCTGAGTCCATCAGCTATTTTAATATTCTCAAGCTTTAAGCAGTGTTGATCTTGCACTAATAGTTGTGTCATGTGATTTTTTTTCAGGTACTGGTAGTTTCAGGAGAGACGGGGTGTGGTAAAACAACACAACTTCCTCAATTTATCTTGGAAGAAGAGATATCATCCCTTAGAGGTGCTGATTGCAACATAATATGCACACAACCTCGACGTATATCTGCCATATCTGTGGCATCTCGTATATCTGCTGAAAGAGGTGAACCCATTGGTGAATCTGTGGGTTATCAGATTCGTCTTGAATCAAAGCGTTCTGACCAAACACGGTTGCTGTTTTGCACAACTGGTGTTTTACTTCGTCGGCTAGTAAGTTAACAGTTATTCCACTAATTCACTCATCAACTCTTTCGTTGAACTATGTTATTTCGTTAGACTTAGTCATTTTAAAATGCAGATTGAGGATCCTAATCTAACTGGCATAAGCCATTTGCTTGTGGATGAAATTCACGAGAGAGGCATGAATGAGGATTTCTTACTAATCATACTAAGGGATCTTCTTCCTCGACGTCCAGATTTGCGTCTTATTCTGATGAGTGCTACCATTAACGCTGACATGTTCTCAACATATTTTGGGAACGCTCCAACTATGCATATCCCGGTATGACTAGTCTTTTATCCCAAGTCTTGTTTATGATATGAATATTTGTGACTCACCTTTGCAACTTATTTTCTAGGGGTTCACATTCCCTGTGACAGAGTTATTCCTAGAAGATGTACTTGAGAAAAGTCGTTATACTATTAAGTCGTCTGACTCAGGGAATTATCAAGGTAGCTCCAGAGGTAGAAGAAGAGACTCAGAATCCAAGAAAGATGACCTGATTACACTATTTGAGGTATGACTATGTATCCTAAGCCAAAAAATGTTTTACCATGAAAGCTTGAGATTTACCTTACTAAGTGTTATTTTAATTGTTTAGGATATTGACATCAATGCTCACTACAAAAGTTATAGCTCAGCCACAAGAGTTTCTCTCGAAGCATGGTCTGGTGCACAGATTGATTTGGAGCTGGTATGAGTTTTGTTCTATCCTCTTGGTAGTTTCCAGATGAAATCCAAGCTAATAACTTGGTTGAAAACGGAGAATCTCATGATGAATTTATCGTTGAAACTTGGTCGTAGGTTGAGGCAACGATCGAACATATTTGCCGTCGTGAAGGTGATGGGGCCATTCTTGTTTTCGTCACTGGCTGGGATGAGATTTCGAAGCTGCTTGAAAATATCAAAGGGAACAGGTTGCTTGGAGACTCTAGCAAGTTCTTAGTTCTTCCTCTTCATGGTTCAATGCCAACTGTTAACCAACGTGAAATCTTTGACCGTCCACCTCCTAACAAGCGGTTAGCCTTTATAAGCTATTGGTTCTCTTCTTATCAACATTTGTAGCAACTTTTTCTAAGCGAATGATCTGGTTTTGTAGGAAAATAGTTCTGGCTACGAACATTGCTGAGAGTAGTATCACAATTGATGATGTTGTATATGTTGTGGATTGCGGTAAAGCAAAGGAAACTAGCTATGATGCTTTGAACAAAGTGGCATGTCTCTTACCATCATGGATTTCAAAGGCTTCAGTTCATCAGGTATAATGTTCAATCAGTAATCATAGTTGTAAGATCTTATTAACCTTTACTTTTTCTCTGGTACAAAATGCAGAGACGAGGTCGTGCAGGACGTGTCCAAGCTGGAGTGTGTTATAGGTTGTATCCAAAAGTTATTTATGATGCTTTCCCACAGTATCAGTTACCAGAAATCATACGGACTCCATTGCAAGAGTTATGCCTGCATATCAAAAGCTTGCAGGTTGGATCCATAGGCTCATTCTTAGCAAAGGCTCTTCAGCCTCCAGATGCTCTTGCTGTTGAGAATGCTATTGAGCTTCTCAAAACAATTGGGGCTTTAGATGATACAGAAGAGCTTACACCACTTGGTGAGTTGAACCATTTGTCTTCTTATCACTGTGCATGTTTATGTTTTAGGTTTTCTAACATATGGTATACTTTTAAACCCTCGTGTTATACAGGTCGTCATCTTTGCACTCTACCTGTTGACCCAAACATAGGAAAGATGCTTCTCATTGGAGCTATCTTCCAGTGTGTCAATCCTGCGCTGACAATAGCGTCTGCTCTGGCTTACCGTAGCCCATTTGTCTTACCCTTAAATAGGAAAGAAGAAGCTGATGAAGCCAAAAGATATTTTGCTGGTGATTCTTGCAGGTATGACCTAGAGACAAATTACTTTATTTTTCACTGAGTTCTGTTTCTTACAGAACAGGTTTGGCGTTTCTGTGTTGTGCAGTGATCACATTGCTCTTGTTAAAGCCTTTGAGGGATACCGAGATGCAAAGCGTGGTGGAAACGAAAGAGATTTTTGTTGGGAGAACTTTCTTTCCCCTGTAACCCTAAAGATGATGGAGGATATGAGGAACCAGTTTCTTGATCTTCTTTCAGATATAGGGTTCGTAGACAAATCGAGAGGACCAAACGTAAGCTACAAGAAACCATTCTTAACAATCCAATGATATAATCTAAAAGCTGCTGATCTTTTTTTTTTTTCAGGCATACAATCAGTACAGCCAAGATATGGAGATGATAAGTGCGGTTCTGTGTGCGGGGCTGTATCCAAACGTTGTGCAATGCAAAAGAAGAGGAAAGCGCACTGCCTTCTACACAAAAGAGTTGGGTAAAGTAGATATCCACCCTGGATCAGTCAATGCTAGAGTGAATCTCTTCTCGTTGCCCTACTTGGTTTACAGCGAGAAGGTGAAGACTACAAGTGTGTATATTAGGGACTCAACGAACATATCAGATTACGCACTGCTTATGTTTGGTGGCAATCTTATCCCAAGCCAAACGGGGGAAGGTATAGAGATGTTGGGAGGGTATCTCCATTTCTCAGCCTCGAAGAACGTCTTGGAACTGATACAGGTAAACAAATTGGATTGTCTTTCTCAAATCTTTCTTGTTCTTTCATGTGTGTGGTTTGTGATGTGAAGAGGGGAATGTGATTGTGCAGAAATTGAGGGGAGAGGTGGACAAGCTGCTGAATAGGAAGATAGAGGATCCGAGTTTGGACATAACGGTGGAGGGTAAAGGAGTGGTTACGGCTGTGGTGGAGCTGTTGCGTAGCCGAAACATGAGGTATTAAGAACATCGTTTCTTTTGTCGAATACTAGCTCCATCAGTGGAACTTTAAGCTCAGGTTTAGGAATGCTTGTTAGGGGGACGATTACTATTATTCTATCAATCATATTTCTAATCATCTGGACGATGTTTTTTTGTTTAGTGCAAGTCTTTGCATAATCCGGAAACGAAACCTTGAATGTAATGCAAAGAAAATATGAATAATAAAGTAACATAAAATAATATGAAACGACAACAAGAAAAAAAACGAAGGAAAAGAGAGAGGGAGAGTTATGATTGTGTTCTTTTGTCTCCTCTATCTTGCTGGATGTGAACCAAACTAGGAACATAGCTAAAGAAGAATGGCGGGAAATCTAGCCGCATAGATTTAACATAAGGGGTTTCTGTGTAATAGTCAAAGTCTTGTCCAAAAGTGATACACCATGTTACTAAACCAAGGACTGATATCACAACACAAGACCACCTCCTTCTCTTCGTCCACCATAAAACTTTGAATATGATGGTCAATACCCTGGAAATCCACTTTAAAGGAGTTGCTCCACGATAACACTAGTGCTTCATTATCAATTTTGTTGCTCACCCATACTTGCATCGTGTTTGAAACAGTGCACTGCATTCTTAACACTGAGAGCTTTTCATCTCTAACAACTGATAGACACATGATATCAGCAGGCTTTTCCGGCAGACAGAAACGTTTAAATCTCTCTCTCGTAAAATCAAATCTGAGCACAAAAACCTTTTTTGTGAAAACTCTTTCCCTAGCAAGCCAGAAAGTATTTCCCTGCAAAGACACCTGATTTGGCTGTATGACCTCGCAGTCAAGAGCAATGTCATCACGAACCGTCCATGAATCAGAACCAAACTCATAGATTTCAGACGTATTGTTTAGTTGGAAATCTTCCCGACACCTCAAGATTTTGTAGCTATTGTAAGATTTGTTCTTTTGGTATCCTAGAGCAAAGTTAGAGTGATAACCAGTAATTTTGGGTTGGATCCACCTGGTCTCTCCCAAACATGGATTCCACACAACGAGTCTTTTGTGACTGGTGAAACACAACAACAAACCGCCGCAATGTAACACTTGTGTTATATCCACTAGTCCCCAACCAACTATGCAGCCTGTCCTGTGAATGAGGACGTGATCTCATATTTACATAACTTGGGATAGGTTTCTATTTGGACGTGACACTGTTTAATGTCTTGTCAGACGAATTAAGACGACTAACTTGCGTTACGATCAACATTGATTTAGGCATGTTTTAAAAAAATCAAATAATTTGTTTGAATTGTAATCAAATTGAGGTCGTATTTAGCACTTATCATTTGTTGGACCGTATTAGGTACTATGAAAATTTGTACTGTCGTTTTAGACCATTTTTCTCTATTCGTGGAACTGATCGGTTCAAATAATATAAACTAATATGTTCCCTTTTTAATGTTCCCCTTTTAATGTTCCCTTTTTCTCTATTTGTCAAACACATTATAATTTTGCCAAAATGTTTATACCAACACGTAATATCTTATATCATTTCATAGACATTCGAACCGGTTTATAGGTTTGCGTTACGAACTCACTGTATTTATAGTGGTAGTATAATTATGTAAAACATTCCACAAATCTTAATATATATCTCCATAGGGATGGAAATTCGGTTATTCTTTTAGGTTCGGTTTGATTTTTGAGGTTTTAAAGTTAAAGATTTAAGCCACATTCGAATATAAATTTTGGTTCTGGTTTGGTTCGAATCTTAACGGATTATGTTCGGATTCAGATTACCCATTTTTTAAATTAATTTTTTATATATTTTAAATTTCTCAAAATATTAAAATAAAAATAATATATAACATATAAATTTGAATAATGTATGTCAAAAATACCGAAACTTAACACAAAAATTTTGTTTGGCTTGAATATTTAGATGAAAATCAATACATATTTTAAGTATATTCAATGTTTTAAGTATTGTCAACTATTTTAGATACTTTTAACTATTTGAATATATTTTAAGTATTTTAGACAATTTCAAAACCTCTTATATATTTTGGATATTAAATCAAAAAATAACTTACGTATATAAGTATATAAGAATATAAATGAGATATATTCGGATACCCAAAATATTTTGGTTCATATCGTATTTAGTTGTGTTTCTTTAGTTACCAAATTTTTGAATCCATTTGGATATTTAACTAGTTTTTGTTTGGGTTCAGTACTTACTTTTCTGATCAGATTCGGTTTGGTTTTTTGGATTCGAGTTTTTCCCCAATCCTATTTTCTCTTTAAAGAAAAATAAAAGCATATTCTCACTCTTGTGTTAATGTTTTTTATCACAAATTCAAGAAACAAATAAAACACTCTAGATGCATATTTAGCCACAAATTGTTGGAAATGGTAAATCTTTTTGTTCATGTATCAAATGTTAGAATGAAAGATTTGTGGAAAATGGTAAATCTTTTTGTTTATATATCAAATGTTAGAATGAAATATTAGATCAGAGATTGTGTGGAGGAATCTACATAATAAAGGTCTAAATCTTATTGCTGGGTATGGGCGTCTCATTGCTAGGTTCGATTATTTGAATATATTTGATTATCTGATGGTATGTGTCTATTGATTTCCAGGTGACTGCACGTACTAATATATATGTGGAGGCTCGTATGGGTGGCGATCAAGCTCTGATTTTGTAGGTTCATAAGGACCAATTTTAAATGGTTGAACAGGACTCATTTCTCTTACAGTTTCAGATACAATTGTTGCACAGAAGTTCTATGTGTAAATCAGATGAGCTTACCCATTCTCTATCATTCCAGGAGTAACAAATCTAAATGGTATTGTTTCAATTTTTTTGTTTCCTCATTAGGTTCTAGAACCATATTAATGTCGTATCTTTAATCTTGAGCTTCTATTGATGCTTCCATAGGCGCCCAACTAGATTCTGAAAGGCCTGAGATGATGACACTTCTTGAAGAGCCGGAGATAAAACTAAGACAAAGCAGTGAAGCGAATCTGGAATTCAGGAAAGACTCTATATGTAGAGAAATTTCTGAGCCTATTTCAAATCGGAAAAATGTCTATTTTAAAATGAACTCTATGCATCGTGCATACTATTCCCGAACTTTCTAATAATGCGTATTTCATACTGAACTAAACAAAAATTCAAAATTACTATCTGAATTTTATGCGTTATGCATTTTCATTCATGAATTTTATATTAGTGCATATTCCATACTAAACTAAAGAAGTTTTTTAAAAATACTACATGAACTCTCAAATCGTACATATATATATATATATATATATATATATATATATATATATATATATATATATATATATATATATCTAATATTATAAAGAAATGTTTCCTTCACTCCTAGGCCATCCACATCAGATTTCATGTCACTAATTCGGAGTATGTGGTGACGACACGTGTCACGGTCAATTAAAACTCAATATTTTATTAATTCTTGAATTTAATGGGGTTTATGTGTTTATTACGACCCAAATGCATCTTCAGATCTTCTCTACAAAACTGTATACGAAACTTAGGGAAAATTGCCGTCGTGCAACAATTCCTGTTCAGTCAACAGTAAATAGAAATCCAACAGTTTCACCGGTAACGAACGATTCCGATCAATGTCAGTTGGAAGCTGAATATACTTCTTTAATATGACGTCATTACGAAAATTAACTTGGTTCATGCATCTTCATTAATATGCACATTAATACATATTCTCTATTTCTCACACGATCTCGCATTCAATGAATCCCTTCATTCATTCCTTTGTATTAATCCTCCATTACAAATATGAAAGGCTTCATCCAACAAAATCATTAATTTATTTCACTTAATAAACAACACAAAAAGATGATGAAAATAGATCTCTTAAGCCTATGGTTGTGCTTATCGGATTGTGACAGAAAAATGATAAGAAACAAAAGAAATGAGATGAGAAACAAAATAAACAGAGAAGAAGAAAAAGGAAGAAGACGATAAAAGAGGGGATATAACTTTTTTTAGTGAACCTTAAAAAAAATCTATTTATCTTTAACTCATAATAATTTTCTAACATTTTGGTGTTGATTTTTTCATTACTATAGCTCCTTAAAAGGTCGGTGGCCCTCATCTCAAAGATACAACAATTAGTGCAGACACTTATGGATATAGAACCATGTGCGAATATGCATGATTGTGATTTGTGAGTATATTTCAATTACATTTTTTCCAAATCGACTATGGACTGTGAATTTTATTTAAGTTGACTGCTTTTGTATCTCCAAAATGAGCTGAGTTTTGAGATATACATAGAATGCATTTTTCTTATTATACTGGGAGGAGACGTAGCCATGATTGAAGCGAGCTCGACCGCAATCAGCCTTCAGATCAAGTCGTCTCAATGCACCACCATGAGATCTCTTGGCCACCACAAACTCTGTCTTCATCGACATAATCTTCTGGGGAAGCTCCGGAATAGCCGCTGGGAGTCATCGTCGCAGTCATCTTCAGATCGAGAAGTTCGAAAATCCAATGGCTGATTTTTACTTATTTTCACATGTGGTCCCTGAACTTTTATTAACTTTTAATTCGACCCCAGACTTTAGAAATTACTGAAACGTCCTCTCAAATCAACCCTAACTCTTTCAAATGGACACTCCAGACCTCCTAACAATTACCGGATGGTCTTTGATCTATGTATTGCTTTAATTTGGACCCAAAACTTCATAAATTGCAAAAAATGAAATTATGATATAAAGAAAAATTATAAATTTATAGATATAAAAAGAAATGATGATACAAATTTAAAAATTTGCATTTAAAGATATAAAAAGTAACACACTATTAAACCGAACATAATAAAGAGGCGGCAATAAAACAAAAAAAATTACATGAATTATGATAAAAGCCAAACATCAGTTCTAACACGTAAACAATTTAAAAAACATTTACAATTACTACATCAAAGCTAAAAGAAATCGATCTAAAAGAATATTTGGATATATTTGCGCCAATATCACACGTTACAAATAAGATTAAATATACACTAATATCATATGAATAAACAACCGTATATTTAAAAACCCAAAATCATTCAAAAATGTTCATAACCCTTTGTCAAGAAAATACAACAAAACAAAATACAATATTCATAATATAAATATAAGATATCCCGCGCGTAGCGCGGACCAACCCTAGTATATATATATATATGTTAACCATCAAGAATATTAGTCATTCTTTAATTTTATCTAAATGGCATCAATTTTGATAAATTATGTAAAATTAAAAATTTAAAAATACTAAATGAATTCTCAAAATGTATATATATATATATATATATTGACTGTCAATGTGTAAGTTATCCGTTAATTTATAAAAATAACATTATTTTGGTTAAATTTTGTAAAATTAAAAATTATTGGAAGATTCAAACTCTCACACTAGTGGACAAGTAAGGGCATATTAAATTCTATACCAAAATAACTTTCTAGTATTGATCGTGTAAACATTAATATATATATATAAATTTTAGTTTAATCAAATAAATGTTATCAACTTTTTTTTGTTTTAGTTTTATCAAATAGATCTATAATTATTTATGTTTTAAATTTAATTTTAAAATAATTATTTTATAAATTAAAACTATTTATTCTTAATTTAAATATTTACTTTATATTTGTCCACCAGTGTGAGAATTAGAATCTTCCAAAAAGTAATATTTTTTTATCTTACAGAAATGATCCAAAATGATGTGATAAATTAGTGGATGACTAACACCTTTGACAGTCAATATATAAACACAACTTTGAGAGTTCATATAGTATTTTTAAATTTTAATTTTACAGAATATATCCAAAATAACATCATTTTGATAAATTAATTTATGACTAACATCTTTAACAATTACTATATATATATATATATATATATATATATATATATATATATAAGCACCATTTGAAAGTTCATATAGTATTTTGAATTTTTGTTTATTTCAATATGAAATATGCACTACTATAAAGTTCGAGAATGAAAAAGCACGACGTATAATGTTCATGTTGTATTTTTGAATTTTTGTTTAATTCAATATAGAATACACACCAATTCTTACTATCAGTAAAATTCATTTTAAAATAAACATTTTTCTCATTACAAGTATTACTAGTCAGAATGTCTAGGACGGATAGCTCTACCATCAAGATTGTCTACTTTCTTTGTGGTTTACTTTTTTTTTCTTTGTAGGTTACTTTTTTTTTCTTTGTAGGTTACTTTTTTTTTACTCTGTTTTTTGTTTTGTAAGTATTTCACAGAATTTCTATTTGTTCGCTATTTTGTTTTGGCTATTGATATTTTCAATATTTTTTGGTTCATAATCAACAATCTCATTAATTTGTATTTTATCATTTTATGGTATGTATATATAATGACTAAACTGAACCAAAACGTTAGGTCACTAGATGTACGTTTTAATAAATAGTTGTTAGTCATTACTTGTGACAAGAGTCTGGTAAAAGTTTGTAACAATTTTTTGGCGCAAGTTTAGTGATAAATTCTGACGGATATGTGACACTTTGTTGTTACAAATTATGTCTATTTTGTAACGAACATTTATGTCATAATCCCTGTTCAAAAAGACGCCTAGCTGCTTAGGTGACCGTTTAGGCGCTAGATCTCATTCGTCCATCTCGATTAATGTTGAATCCGTTTAAAAATCAGATGTTTAAATTTAGTCTGTCTAGACCATCTAAATGACTGCCTAGCCGTCTATATGAACGTCTAGCCGCCTAATTTATTTATTTAAAAAAAATATTTTTTAGTTTATTTATTTGATCTAAGATATTATAAATGCAACTTATTTGCATAATTTTGATAAAAATTATACCATATTAGGTTTATATTTTTATATATGTGTGTTTATGTAATTTTAAACATGAAAATGTATTAATTTATAAAAAGAATAAAATTCACATGTTTTATAATACATTAAACGATATAAAATTCTATCCCGCACAATTTCTGTTTAATCCTCGATTTTTTTTATAGGCGCTAGACCTGACCCAGCCGTCCGACTAGCGCCTAGCGTCTTTCATAACAGGGGTCACAATTTATGTCGATTAGTGACTTATTTTATTATGTCACAATTTGTAACAAAACTGATACTAGTGGTGATCCTCTCTATAAATGTGACATCTTTTTGACTAGGTTGGATTTGTGACGATGCTATTGTGACCATTTGAACAGTGTCACAACATTGTCACAATAGCAAATTTGTGATGTAATATTTGAATATTGTGACTAAAGCATCGTCACAATATCTTATTTTTCTTGTAGTGTAAAGAAAAATGAAAGCATATTCCACAAATTTATTTGATGAAAACAAAACAATATATATATATATATATATATATTTAAGCTTATATTTTAGCTATTAAATCTCCATAAAAAAGATTGACATATTAGATTAAAATTATAAAACTGACTTATATAATGTAGTCACATATAAATATTTCTAGAATACTAAATTTTCAAAACAAAACTAGTGTAGATGCTTTTATTAATCCATACAAAATTAAGGTTATATTATTTAACTTTTAAATATTCCATTAAATTTTAAAGGAAAATTAGCATATGAATAGTATAATTTCATCAGAAATTTTCATTTACCCAAATATAAAATTTTGAAACCAAAATTATTTACAAATATAAAGTCCACTAGGGCCTTAAAATCTTTATAACATAATGTCACACTCACTCGTCTTTTACGTGAAATTCAATTACTTGTTGCAAACATGTGTGTATACATATATATATACAAAAAGATGCATATCTTTATTATATCTTTTTAATTAAAAATAAAACCCTACATGGGCCAATTAGAATTCTAGTATATACAGAGGAGGGCGTGTAGAATAAAATTTAACTGATTATTTTTCCACATCAAATTAAATAAAGACTCGCTCTCTTTCTCTCTCTTTCATTCCGAGACGATGAGCCACCGCATCTTAGCTCGCTTGCCCAAATGCTATAACCCTATGATCTTTTGTCTCTCAAAAGAGTTTGGTAATCTTGTTTGTTCGCCGGAGATTCAAAAGATTTATTCTCTTCTCAGCAAAGATTTTTTGTATATCTGCTACTTTGATAAAAATAACGCAGAAAATTGGTTCAAACGCAGCAAAAAGTAACGATGTGTTGCGGCTGTGAAAAGCAAGATTTACGCACTCACGGTAACCCTAGCTAGAAACGAAAGGGTATATGCAAAATCTTTTGATGTGAAGACACAAAGGTGGGAAGTAGCACCAGTTCCTCAGAACATGGAAGGGAAGTGTGGTGTAGCATTAGACCAAAAGGTTTGTGCCTTAAGGTCAACTCTTGATGACATCCCTGCTACTACACTAGAGATGGGTCTTGTGGTTTCATTAGGATGCCCAAAGAAGACTTGTGGGGTTCAACAGTTGTGTGCATGATTTAAAACGTTCTATACATTTATTATGGGAAACTAACTTACTTGTTGCACATGTCAAAATTATGACTGGTTACTGTTCATTAACAAATAAAATCGGCAAAGTGAAGATTTACTTTTTTTTAAATATTTATAATTATTTTAATTAAAAACAAATAAAATTAGATAAAAATTCAACATAAAATTTTATAATTGATACAAATTCAAGAAAAATCAGGAAAATAAAATAAATTTCAAATAATAATAATAAAAATAAAAATAAAAATAAATTTATAAATTTATAAATTCAAAAACTTATAATAAACATAAATTGTAAAAATCGTCTAAAAAGAAAGAAAAAAAATAGTAAAAAATAATAATTTTTTTTAGAAAAATTTAGAAATTTGAAAAGATAAAAATAAAAAATAAATAAATTGTAAAATCGATAAAATAGGAAATTTATAAAAATTTGGAAAAATAAAAATTAAAAAAAAAACAAAAAAAATTGAAAATGAAAAAGTACTTGAACTCAAACATCTTTGGTGTTTAGGTTAGGCATATGAGTGTTTGGGTGTTGGATTTGGATTATTTGGATCCTAGATTTGGACTCAAACGAGACACCTGAAAATGTAAATTATTGTCAATTTCATGGTTTTTGCTAATTTTTACCAACTTCATGATTTTGTTTTTTCCAAAATTTTTCTTAAAAAATTGTTTTAAAGAAAATTAAGAAAAAACATGATTGATTTGGTTTTTTGTAGCATGATTGCTTTGGTTAAGCGTAAAAAGTATTCGTGGGACTGTTGAAATGTTTCAGCTTTTGGGTAACTATAATTAAGTGTCTCTATACATAAATTGTGCAGTTTCTTTTGATATGACTATTCATTATTGCATTGTGGTTTGAGTAAAGGTTCTGATATTTTATATGAAAACTTCTTGCAAGTTTTGTTTCTCTGTAGATAGACTGCAATTTCTTTTGATATGACTATTCAATCTTGCGTTGTGGACTGAGTAAACGTTAAGATATTGTATAAGAAAAATCTCTCAGAAAGTTTTGTATGTTTGTACCTTTTTGTAATCGTAAGGTTTACATGTATATATGGTGACATTTTTCTTGGAACATATATGGTGACCAATACATAACAATCAAAAAAATCAAAACAAAAATAAAAGCAAAGCTAAATTGTTGCT
>CAJHQP010002299.1:0-89324 GCA_905132765.1 Moricandia arvensis | reverse complement strand
TTCTAACTCGAATTCAATAGCAAGTAATCCAACTAATCAGATGCCTAAGTTCTATGTTCCAGCTCTCGCATGCAAACAAGGATCAACGTCGATCGATACCAATGCTTGGGTATCGATGATACTACCTCAGACAAGCATTAACACACATATCAATAATGTTCAACTAGATCCTAGACCAGCCTCTCGTATGCGCCTAGATATCTAATCCACACAGGGCTCGAGTTCTGTTTCCGTTAATTAATTGCACTCTCGTGCCTCTAAGTTGTCCTATTATTTTAGGTTCAAGCAATCAGTCATACTCTCGTGATATTCCACTACTCTAGGTCCTAGTATTACAAGCCACCCCGTTGTAGAGATCTATAGATAACCTATCAATCCAATGACTATCAGTTTGACATTAAGAACATGAATCCCTAAACCTAACAAGATGATTACTCAGACATGGAAGCAATAACACAAATCATAGTCTGAATAAATAATAGATATAGAAATCAATATAAAACCAAATGATTTCCAATCAATCTCTGAAGGAGAATTGATCTTCTCTCCAAAACTTAAGAAATGAATAAAATAAAGCTTAGCCGTCAACAATGGCTTATAAAACTATATAAATTAGGTCTAAACTCGTGCGGGGGTATTCTGGTAACTTGCCATGACATATGGGCTTTAGTCAGCCATAAAACAAGCCGGGCCTGTCTTCTGGGATCACCGTAGATCGGATGGTAAGGCTGTGCATCGAGCGACACTCATTCATCTTCTCGACAGCTTCCTCTCGCGAGGCAGACAAATCACGCTTCAGTAAATCGGACATAACTTTAGATCTAACAGTCATATAGACCTCAAACCGGTGGAATTGGAAAGCTAAGTCAAAGATATATCTTCTGGAAAAATCATCTCAATCGCCACCGTGGGAATGTCTCCATCCATAGCTAAACATCTGACAGAGCTGCGCAGTTCTGCATCTCTAAAAGCTCCAGAATCACCAAAGTTCTCCATAACGTACCTGAAGCTGAAAATACTCTAAAACATACTCCAAACACATATAATACTCTAAATAGGGCTGATATCATGGAAAAATATTGGTAAATATCAGGCCCTATCAATGTCTCTTGTTCAACTTCTGCTGGCCCTTAAGGTGTTTCAAAGACTGGTGATCCGTGTGAATCACAAACTCCTTCAGCCAAGGGTAATGCTGCCATGTTTGAAAAACCCTCACCAAATCATACAACTCCTGGTCGTAAGTGGGGTAGTTGAGAGTGGCTCCTCCAAGCTTCTCACTGAAGTATGCAATGGGCTTCTTTTCCTGCATCAAAACAGCACCAATACCTACACCCGAGGCATCACATTCGATCTCAAAAGTTTTAGAGAAATCAGGAAGAACAAGTAAGGATCTTGAGTTAACTTTCCTTTGAAAATCTGAAATGCCTCCTCCTGAGCTTGTTCCCATTTTAACCAACATTTATTGGGGTCAAACTCGGTCACGAACGAAATCAACGGCCCAAGGTCTCGGAAAATGTTTCTTCTGAATGTCCTGGTTCACAGAATGTCCAAAAGAACATCGAGCCCGCCATGAGCGAATCATCATTATGGAGAAGTCCCGAGCATAAGAACTCGGGTCGCCATATGGCGACCTGCACTCTGCAAGCACGGGTCACCGTATGGCAACCCACACATACTAAAGCCGGGTTGCCATATGGTGACCTGCACATGCGAAGCACGGGTCGCCATACGACGACCTAGACCCACACATCCAGGTTGCATATGGCGACCTGACTTCACACAGTCACATCGCCATTATGGAGACTTGACTTCACACAGTGCGGGTCGCCATATGGCGACCTGGACTTTGCAAGTCTGGGTCGCCATACGGCAACCTGAATCCGCACAGTCTGGGTCGCGATATGACGACTTGGGCTCACCAAGTCTGGGTCGCCATATGGTGACCTGACCTCGACAGTCCGGGTTGCCATATGGCGACCGACCTCACCAATTCCAAGTCGCAATATGGCGACCTGACCTCGACCAGTCCGGTTTCCATAAGGCGACCCGACCTCACCAATTCCGGATATCCATATGGCAACCTGACCCATCCATGTCTGGGTCTCCATATGGCGACCCGACCTTACCAAGTGCGGGTCCACCATATGGCGACTTAACCTATCCTAGTCTGGGTCGCCATATGGCGACCTGAACTCTCGAGTCTGGGTCAAAATATGGCGAGCTGTGTCTCTTCTTTTTATTCTTGTTTGAATCGTTATCGAAAATGCTTTTCGTTTCGTCTCAATCAGAGTTTCCGTTGAGGTTTTACAGATAAAACGAGTAAGGATCGCCAACAAACCCGGGTCATTAAGTACGGCTCCCAAGTCGCCATATGGCAAGTGAGACCACGCCCTTGGGTTCTCTCTCAAGTCTCGATCGAAATGCTCCTCGTTTAGTCTTGATCGGAGTTATCGTTGGAACTTTACGATAAAAACCGCAAATATTCATTTTCCTAGATAAAGTTCACGTTTATCGTATAAACGGAAACAGTTAACTTAACACTACAGTTGTCTAAAAATATACGGTAAGTGTGAACTTCCTAGCTAAAGCGACGTCATATCATTAAATGCTCTGTTGAAGAAATCACAAGAACGTTTAAGTCGATACGCAGTCCAAAGAGGCTCAGAACACGGCTAAAGACCCATTTGCGATTTCATACAAAATCAGGCCCAATAATGTTATGACGGTGCATCTTTACTTGCAGAAGAAGATGAATCTAGCGGTTCGAAAGATAAATTTCAAGTTTCTAAGATAATGACGAAGATCGAGATAAAAAGGAAATATTCTCGAAGTGATAAACTCGGAAAGGGGGCACAAGGAAAAGACGAAACCGCTTGAAAAGGAGTATATAAGAGAAGACGAGAAAAAGACAGAGAAGGACTTTTTTAGCATTCACAGCAAACTTAGAGCAATAGGCAATAACTTTCGTTTTGTTATCGAGCTGCGTTTCAATTAGGTTTTTCGTAGTCAAGTTGCTAGAACTAAGGATCTCTCCAACAGCTTTTGTAGCCAAGGCTCGTTACCTTCTTGTACGAAAGCTCTAACGCAATTACGGAATAAGAACCTCTTTGCTCTCTTTTTCTTTCAGAATTTTCTTATCATATTTTATCGTCAATCTTTTCTCAATTTTTTTGGTTGTGTGGCGTTTGGTTAAAGCAGATTGTCCGAGATCTCCTAGGAAAGTTAGGGTTTCCTAACTTCCTAAGTTTACGAAAATCAAGTGTATGAATTTTGGTTCCTACAGTTTGGCGCTAGAAGGAGGGGTACTTACGGATCAATCTTTCTCGCAACCACAGAGCGCCCAATCAAACATTTCAACTGAAAATCTCAATAACCAACAACCTCGCGATGACGTAAGCCATGACCACATTGACATCACTCCTGCGATCACACTCCGCGGTTAACGCTGAGACCAACACCGCGAAGTCGAGGAGATGAAGAAACTGATATCTATGAAAAAGGGCGGAAGAACATGATAAGCTCATGGGATCTCTCGCGAAGCAGGTCGAAACCCTAACTGCGAGAACCCGAGGTGCCCTTCTGATGCGCCCCGGTTCGAGCACCGAACCTGCTTGGATCATGGACACGGCCCAAGATGGCGATCCTTGTCAACCAGCTCAACCAAACCGAGGTTCACCCATCTGACCGAGACGTATACACTTACCAATACGTGTACATTGACCAAGCAATGTACACTGACCGAGACGTGTACACTGACCAAGCCGTGTACACTAACCGAGCTGTGTACAGAATCGACCCGCATGCATCCAGAAATGACCTAAGGTTGGAATCACGACCTAATGACCAAATTGATCAACCTTCAGCCATTCTTTCAGACCATTCGACAATCTAAGACCAATGGTAAAATCCAGAAGCTAACTTTGAAAAGGAAGGATTTACTAAGTGGAAGCAACGATTAATTAACTCTTGAAGATATCATGGAAAGCAGTAATGATATATGTTCATTGTTTGACTCATATCTTTCAAACCATAAAGGATTCTACCATGAAATCACTTGGAGAATGTTCTCAACTCAATTATGGAGCTCCTTGAAGAAGAATCAGATCAAACGGATTTCAGATGTGGGAGTTATGCCATTTTACAAACCAGGTGATCTTCAGTTTTCGCGAATTCAGACATGTGCGCATTCAGGTGAGCTGGACCGACACTGCTTGGATCTGGATGAGATGAAATACTCAAGTGAGTTTAGAATGAAACTATCCTAGACGATCTGTGCTGGATTGACACTCATTTGGAGGAGCTGAGCGAGCTAGTTCGATCTCCGAACTGGTTCGACCACCCGAGAAGATACAACTGGTCAACTCCCTTTCTGATGAACCAAGCCAATCTCTTCAAGGTTCTAAGGCCATGATTAACCCAGGTCTCTTATTGAGGTGGGGTTCTTAACGAAAATTTGTCATTTAATTTGCATTTTTCCCGATAAGAGACGGCTCTTATGGTTCTTATTTTAAGAGACGGCTCTTAGCTTTTTTTAGTTAAAAGCTAAGATACGTCTCTTAGAAAAGTTAAGAACCCCACCTTAAGAGACTCCGGGTTAATCCTGCGCTCTAAGTCATGTCCAGAGTCAAAAAGTATGCAGAATGCTAAGGAAAACATGCTTGATGAATGGGCTTGTTTTGGACTGCATTTGGGCCGAAATGTGGATCCAAACATTTCTATGGGTTACAACTTTGCCCAAGAAGTAAACAAGATATTCCTTGGAATATTTTCGACCAAGCAGTCAAAGGAGAGTCCCAAGACAAGTCAAAACCTTGTGGAAGACCAGATCTAGTCTTTTTTTTCAGTCAACACATTTATGTAGTCAAGTCTTTGTTTTCGGTCTTCTATACCTTGTTTTTAGCACATTCTTCTTTGGATTTCTACAACTTATAATCCTATAAATATGGCCTAAGAGCCATGAAATAAATCATTGATTTTTCCCATTTATTTGAGTTTATCTCTTAGTTCTTTGTTTAGAACACTTCTTAGTTTCTTAGTGAGGTTATCTCCAAGTTTCGAAACCTTCTTTTGTTGAACCGTGCGTCACATCCGACAACGATCGAAGTCTGGTAGTATCACTAGCCTTCCGCAACCCTTTTTGTCACCATTCATTCCACCAGTTCTCCCTTTGGCGATTTCATGTCCTCTTAGTCCGATTGAGTGATCCTATCCAATCTAGGACATATCAAGTGGTATTAGAGCCACTCAACCAATAATATCTTTTCATTTTCTCATCTTCCATTTTATTAAACACTTCTTCTCCTATCTATCTTAAATCCGGGCCCTCATTACCATCCATTAGTTTAGATAAAAAAAGATTTACGATTTAAAAAAAGAGAGAGAGTTTGATTTGTGGATTGGTGGTGGAAGAGAAAGCCTGCTGGCTGAGGAGAAATCCAAGCCTTTGAGGTGGTTAAAACGGATTTCAAAACCAAAAATCTCTTATCTTTCTATCTTGAGAAAAATCCCTTTGTTTGCTTGGAATTTTCCATTGGGATTCTTTGATCAATCTTCTTAGAACCTTGAGTGGAAACTTGTGTGTGTTCGCCAAAAATCTGAGAGAAACACGTGAGTGGGTGAGGATTAAACACTTGAGAGTGTGAGTTTTTTTATCTAACTTTTGCGTGTTTAAGAAATTTTAGGAAGCCATGAGTAGTGAGGAAAAAAGAAGCGGCCTGAGCCAAAGCCGATCATAGGATTCAAGATGAATCTGTCAGCTTTCCAGAAAGACCGAAACAAGGAGAAATGGCCGTGGAATTATGAAGATATGATCCATCCACCAAAACCGGCCAGATCAAAGACATTACAGTTTTCATCACTTAGCCAAGCACCCAGAGGTAATTCTAAAACTTCTAAATTTATCTGTGCTGATGAATCTGTTAAGTGTCATAGCAGGAATCAGGTTACCTTTGATGTCCCATGGAACTTGAGTGTTTTCTTCCTTCTTTTCATTTTGGTGAAATGAAGAAAACCCAACAAAAGAGGCAGCAAAGAGTTCACACAAGAAAAAAAGTTGGAGCTGGTGATTCTCAATGAACCTAAGATGATTCCTCAGTCAACCTCCTGTGAAATCCAAAAGCACTGTAAGGATCATGGGTTGCTTGTCTCTGTTCTTCATGAGAACGTTTTTAATTCGAGAGTTTCTAAGCCGAAAACACATCTTTACTTGGTTGAAAAACGTTTTGCTTAAACCTTTTCATGAATTGTTTCATTAAGCTGTACTTTGAAAGAGATTTGGTGTAGGAAGGAGCATGAACCAAAATTGCTTAGATCAGAGAATCATTATGATTTCGTTCATGATGAGAATTATTCGAAATTAGCACTGTGTCATTCTTTTCCTAACATTTTCCCAGTTGTGCCTGATTAAAAATTCGTAAACCAACATTTGGCGATCACTTTATTTGCTTGATGCTTGCCCACGTGCTTCATGATTATCCTAAGAGCTTGGATCATGTTTTTTGATGTCGTAAGGATAGAGAAACCCTTTGATTATTTCTTTCGCAGATTTGATGTGGTATCTCTAGTTGTTTTGAAAGTGCCAGGATGTAAAGGATCAGTTTCAGATGGAAGCAAGAAGAGGAGAACGACACCACACTTGTGTTCTTGGAACATGGAACTGGAAATACTTGAGGGAAATAAGTTCAAAACTCCAAGGAAGTTTCTCTCCAAAATTTTTCCTTCATTGAATTTTACATGATTTTAAAATTCTTTATTTTTTCTGATTCATTTTCTTTCTGTTCAGGTAAAATGGATTTGACCTCATGGACACGGCCCAGAGATGGCGATCTTGTCAACGAGCTCAACCAAACCTGAGGTTCACCCATCTGACCGACACTTATACACTGACCAAGCCGTGTACATTGACCAAGCCGTGGACACTGACTGAGACGTGTACACTGATCGAGATGTCTACACTGACAAGCCGTGTACACTAACCGAGCTGTGTACAGAATCGACCCGCGTGCATCCAGAAATGACCTAAGGTTGGAATCACGACCTAATGACCGAACTGATCAACCTTCAGCCATTCTTTCCGACCCATTCGACAATCTAAGACAAATGGTAAAGCCAAAAGCTAACTTTGAAAGGAAAGATTTACTAAGTGGAAGCAACGATTAATTAACCTTGAAGATATCATGGAAAGCAATAATGATATATGTTCATTGTTTGACTCATATCTTCCAAACCATGAGGCTTCTGCGCATGAAATTACTTGGAGAATGTTCTCAACTCAATTATGGACTCCTTGAAGAAGAATCATATCAAACGGAGTTTATATGTGGGAGTTATGCCATTTACAAACCAGGTGATCTTCAGTTCTCGCCGAATTCAGACATGTGCGCATTCAGGTGAGCTGGACCGAGACACTGCCTTGATCTGGATGAGCTAATTGACATATCTTAGACGAGCTGAATACTCAGTGAGTTGGACTGACACTATCCAAGACGATCTGAGCTGATTGACACTCATATTGGACGAGCTGAGCGAGCTAGTTCGATCTTCCGAACTGGTTCGAACCACCCGAGAAGATACAATCGGTCAACTCCCTTTATGATGAACCAAGCCAATCTCTTCAAGGTTCTAAGTCAATGTCCATGGGCCAAAAGTATCAGAATGCTAAGGAAAACATGCTTGACGATGAGCTTTGTTTTGGACTGCATTTAGGCTGAAATGTGGATCCAAACATTTTCTATGGTTTACAAACTTCCGCCCAAGAAGTAAACAAGATATTCCTTGGAATATTTTCGACCAAGAAGTCAAAGGAGAGTCCCAAGACAAGTCAAAACCGTGTGGAAGACCAGATCTAGTCTTTGTTTTCAGTCAACACATTTATGTAGTCAAGTCTTTGTTTCGGTCTTCTATGCCTTTGTTTTTAGCACATTCTTCTTTGGATCTCTACAACTTGTAATCCTATAAATATGGCCTAAGAGCCACGAAATAAATCATAGAGTTTTTTTACCTTTTATTTGAGTTTATCTCTTAGTTCTTTTTTTAGAACACTTAGTTTCTTGGTGAGGTTATCTCCAAGTTTCGGAACCTTCTTTTGTTGGACCAATGCGTCACATCCGGCAAGGATCGAAGTCTGGTAGTATCATTGGGCCTTCTGCAACCCTTTGTGTCACATTCATTCCACCAGTTCTCCCTTTGGCGAGTTCATATCCCCTTAGCCCGATTGAGTGATCCTAAACAAATCTAGGACTTATCACCTTCCACGTGGAACCACTAGGATCAGGGGAAGAAGACACAATTTCAGAAATCCTTTGGACCGATATGGGAACACGTAGGAGAAGCCGTCTGGAAAAACCCAGACTAAATCACTCATGCACCAGCACGGAAAAACCCTGGGATCTTCCACCATTGGAAGAGGACAACGAAGAGGGAGAAATCGAGCGAGTCAACGTGGACTTCAGCATCCAGTCCGATCCTTTGGACCAAGACGCGGACGTACAACCTATGAAGGACAAGGAGCCACACGGCTCAGGGAGACCTGCTTGACAAACCCATGAAAGAGGAGGAAGAAAACCTCTTCTGGGTAGAGCAGGAAGAGCTGGCCGAAGAGCAGACTTGGAGAGCTTGCAGCAAACGCCGACAGACTCGGAAAATCGCTTACGACGATTCTGGAAATCCGTAATCTTCGCAATGATCTCATGAAAACTGTCGCGGAAGTGAAAGCGGTGAAATCTCAGATCCACCATGCGACAAGCTCCGCCCAGAGATAGACCAGCTGCCTCGAGGAAGCTCATAAACCCCCTTAACGTCTCGTATCATTAACACATGAGTATCGGATCCTGGAAAGATCAAGGTGCCAACATATAATGGTACGACTGGTCCAAAGCGCACTTACAAGCCTTTGAGGTCACAATGGGAAGGGCCAAATTTAGAGACAGCGAAAAGAGACGCCGGCCAGGTGCCGCCTCTTTGTTGAAAATCTGGAGGGAGCCGCTCTCGAATGGTTTTCTCGGCTAGGTGAAATTCCATCGGAAGCTTTCGCCAAACTCGCTTCGGAATTTCTCAAGCAGTACTCGATTTTTTATCAACCGAGAAACTTTCAACGTTGACCTATAGAGCTTAGCCTCAAAGGGAAGACGAATCACTCCGAGACTTTGTCAACCGATTAAAGCTCGTTATGGCTAGAGTCAGCGGGATCAGCGAAAAAATTTCCGTGGATGCGCTTCGAAAGATGCTCTGGTAGAAGTTGAAGTTCAGAAAATGGATCACCCTTGAAAAGCCGCGTACAATTCAGAACGCGTTGCACGAGGCCACAGACTACATCAGAATCGAAGAAGACACCAAGGTTCTATCACAAAAGCACAAACCAGCGAAGACTTCTTCATGAGAATCACTTTTAGACCAAAAGTCGAGCAAGAAGAAAACGGCCCGCCATGAGGGAAAAGAACCCCGGGGCACACAAATATGCCATCAACTCTGGCTCGGAACAAGGGCAAACTACGAGCAACGTGTGGACCCAAAATTTCCAATTTCGACGAAAGCGTCTTCTGCGACTTCCATCAAACTGGCGGCCATCGACCGTAAACTGCAAGGTTCTCAGAGAAAGGTTAGCAGCAAAACTAATCACATGATAAATCTCCTGGGTAAACGCGTGTCAAGGACCTCATTAACAATTCCTACCGTCCTCCAAAAAACCGACAAAACTCCCAAGACTGAGAGCTCGATCAGGGGAAAAATGCGGAAGGAATCAAGACGAGAAGGGAAACAACAACAATCGTCGCAGGATTAACATGATCATCGGAGGGTCACAGTTTCTTCGGCGACACGGTCTCGTCGATCTAAGCTTTATAGTGAAAATATGAAGCAAACAACAATTCGCCGACCTGGTCCCCATCCTTGGCGGGCAAAATAACGCCATCACCTTGACGAAGAAGAAGCTGGCGAATCAACCAACCCCACTGTGATTCGCTCGTCATCGATCTCATAATCAAAGATCTCAAGGTCGCTAAAGTCCATGTCGATACAAGAAGAACAACTAATTTGATCTTCCACGATACACTCAGGAGGATGGACATAGGACTGAAAGAGGTTGTGCCAACGCCAAAACCGTTAACCGGTTTCTCTGGCATAACCGAAATGACTCTCGGATTTATCAAGTTCCCAGTCATGGCAAAAGAAGTAACGAAAATCGTCGATTTGCGGTCGTCGATTTCCCTGCTATCTAGAACGTGATCATGGGAACCCCCTGGCTAAATTCCATGAAGGCAGTCCCATCGACCTACCACTTAGGCATCAAGTTCCCGACTCAAAATGGAATGGAAACAGCTGTGACTCTGTTTCTTAGCCGACACAAGCTAAAGACAGTCCACGCCACTTCGGTGGTTAAGCCCAAACGTGCAAAAAACCATTAAATTGCCGACGGAAAGCCACCTCTGAAAAGATGATCAAGCAACGGCTCCGAACGAAGAAAGTAAGAAGTCGTCTGAGCCTGACACAATAACCCAACCGGAGGAGTTAATCCTGGAAAAAGACGTTGACCCTGCCACAGTCCCTGCGACTAAGGTGGTCAACGCAACCTCAGCCGAGTAAAACACACTCGCCGCCTATAACTGAACTACTAGATGTCTGATCCTCAAAAGAGGTACATAGGCAGCTCGTCTAATGACGAGTCAGCTATCCCCCCCTCTAAAAGGGGGGGGGAGTGGGTACATATACATACACTCGCATACTCCCACATTTTAAATATTTGCCTTGTGTCCGATATTTTTTAATTTTTCTGATAATAAGAAAACGGAAATCTCGCGAATCTGTTTCACAAGAACACTTAAATTCATTCCGAACCATCCAAGCACAAACAAACTTCTTCGGTACGAAACACTTCTCCATAAACATCTTTCGGTGAACAACCATCAACCAAAATTCGAGGCCCTACCCTCGAAAAGACTGAACAGCAGTCCATACCCGAAGTCATCCCCTAACACACACCATATAATTTCGAAACACAATGCAAGACGTTCGCATAAAATCTCCGAAAAATATACTCTCAAAACTAGAAAATAGTCCATCCATGACTATAATCATAAACAAGCATATGCTCTTACACCTCACTCGTCGATTGCCCCGACGAGTGCATTAGCCGTCTTAAACAGACACACCTTAAAATGTTTGGATAATCTTAGCTTTGATGATAGATTAGAGAGATTAGAAGGATAACTTTAACCAAAGAACAAGTCTAAAATGTTAATCATGATTATGAGTCTTAGAGAGGATTATGAACTGTCTGGTTTATTCATTAAGATGAGATTACAAATATATAGAGTATAAGTTACAAGGGTTTTAGGAACAAAGGATGAAACATGTGGTTTAGGAGAGGTGGGGGGAGCGCCTAATTTGAATTGTAGGCAAGGAGAGCCACTAAAGTGGTAACTAGCATCTTTGACCAAATGTTGGTTACTTTCCAGTTGTTCCAGCATGTCAAGGCATATCCTCTCTTCCTTTCCCATGGATGGATAAGGGTAAATACCCAAGTATAAACATATGGTAACTTCTTTCTTTACCCGGATGATCATCTTACCATTTTACTGTCCCAACCATTCTTCTCCCATTCTTTAATCCCTTAACCTCAAATATGTACCTCAACTTAACACTCCCCCTCAAGCTTGACCATGTGGAACAAGTCAAGCTTGGAATGCCATGAGATCTTCCTCATTAAAAAAACTCACCAAGGAAAACACATTGGGATAAGTAAAGACCCCATAGCGAGGGGATTAGCTAAACTTGGTAAGGTCAATGAGTCCCAACCGGATGGGGATGGACTCCATTGTCTTCTGTCTTGCAGGTTTAGTGAACACATCAGCTAGCTGATCCTCACTTCTAGTGTAACATGGACAGTGTGAATCCTTGTACAATCATTTTTCCTCACCTTATGGCAATCAACCTCAATGTATTTAGTCCTCTCATGGAACATCGAGTTGGAAGCAATGTGTATAGAACTTTGTTGTCACAATGCATAACCATAGGGGTGGCTTGATCATCTCTCCAAGTGCTTCAGTATTCCCTTGATTCCAAAACCAACTCGTTTGTCAACTTCAACATTGCCCTATAACTCAGCAAAAGACCTTAAAACATAGCCTAGACATACATAATAGACCATAAATGGAGTCCATAACATGGCGTAAAACTGGTAATAAATAGGCTATATCAACTCCCCAGACTTAACCTTTTGCTTGTCCTGAAGCAAACAAGTCTGCGAAAGAGGTTTTGAAAAGCGAAGACTCAACATAATATCTAAGAATAACTGTCACCTTACTTTATTGCAGCCATATCCTATTAGGTCAATCACAAAGAACTTTATATACCCTATCCCACTATAGCAACCAATTTTATTCTACCAACAACTTAGCGAACACTAGTCTGACTCGCCCCACTACTGATTTCATTTCTTTGCATAAAATAAAGTGCAGGCTTTACCTTGGAATTATCGATCAAAGGATATATTGACTCTTACCTCTGCAAGTATTGAACACACAAGTAGCCTTCTCTGATTCCTTTGCTCTCTCTCTTCTCACTTCGTCTCAGTCAATGTCTCCCTTCTTGGAGGCTATCATTTTAATTTTTAACTGACTGAGATATTTGGATAGGCTTCCATGAATCAAGACCTAATGGTTTTGCCACCAGATCCTGTTCACTTCTTTTTGACTTTATCTCTTTCTAGGATCATATGAATCAAGCTTTATTGGTTGTAGCCACCAAATCCTCTTCGACTCCTTTTTTAATCTGAAGGGGAGAGAGAGGAGACTCAGAAGCACACAGACTTTTACCTTCCATACTTGCAGAAGGAATCCGATCCAGTGTATACCAAATCCCAAAGCAAGCAAATAATGTTAGGATTAGTTTTGCAAATCTGCTTTGGTTCCTTCAAACTTTCTAAGCAAGTGTGAAACTTTATGACTAGAATGGAGGTGGATCAACACTTGGAAAATAAGTATCTACATCTTCTTTGCTCTTCTGAAACCATGTACCAATGAAGTTTCTCATTGCTTCATCTCCTCTGGCTTTCTCATTCTTTATGATCTCCTTAGTAACCTCCATTGAATACATTCTCCTTTCTAGATTCTCAATGTTGTGATGTAGTATTCTAAGTCTGGCAGCTGTTAGTCTCTAATAGATCCTCCAATTTCTGAGAAATATATTCCTTTATTAGGCTCTGAGAGAAAATAATCTCATTCAACCTGTCTTCCAATTGTGTTTCTGCTGTGTGCTTTTGTCTGTTGGACTTAGCATCGATCGATGGTGCGATGTCGCCGTTGATCGATGTCACTCTATTGTGTCCACTGTATGCTGTCTTTGAATAGTATCCAAATCTCGCTGCATCTTATCCATGCGTGTTGGCAGACCGGTGAGGAATTTGTCTATAGGATAATATACATCATCAAGCCTCCTGTAAGAATCTTCTAATGACATCTCTTGAGCATTGTGGATCCCATTCACAAGATCATCAATCTCTGCTCTGCTATTTCTTGCTTCTCCCTGACATAGCGATCTTTGCTACATGTTTCAGGTAAATATATGTAGCTGTACTCAAACATAGTAGCTCTCTCTAGAATTGATCTGATATCTTCCTCTTCCACATTCACAATTCGTCCGTCTATAGCGCGTGCATTGCATTCTCATCTCTGTATATGCCATACTCATCTTGCTTTCCCCAAAAGAAAATCCTTCCGCCATCAGCATCAAAAGCTCTGTTTCCATACTCTACCTAACCGTCTATCAGTAGGGGATTTATCCAACTGACTGGTTCTGAGTTTCTGAAGTGAAGGGGTTAGATGTACATAACTCATGGACTCCTGGAATGGTTGTATCGATTGATGCATGCTCCTTGTTGTCGATCGATGTTTGGTACTGGTTAGGCTCATGCTTCAGCTCCTTTATGTCGATCAATGGTGGTACCTTCGCGTCGCTCGATGGCTTCTTGCAGTTTTCCAAATAAACTTCCTGATCCATTCACCATAACAAGGGCATATGCTACTTCTTCCTTAGGTAAGTTGGAATTCTCCTGTAAAGATCTCGTGCACGTCCCTTTGTATCTCTGAAGATTCCAAACTCGTCTGGTCTGAGATAACCATCTTTTGTATCTTCTGCTTCAATTAATTGTTCTAGTCTTCATTTGATGTAGTTAAATAGCCAAGATATGTTGAGGGATTGATGCTGGATTGCCCACTCTTGAGTTCATTACCCAGCCAGCTCATCCTCTTTGTAAGCTGCATCGCTCTCTCGTAATCTCCATAGTAACCTTGGTACACCGGTTTAGCGTCGATCGATGTCGTCTGTGGAACGCCGATCGATGCTCGGTGATCAGACTGGTGGATGAAAGTTTCCAGCTCCGTTAGCCATTGCAAGTATATATGCCACATCGTTTTTGTGAAATGTAGAATTCGGCCGTCATAGCTTTGGCATAACCATACTGGTTGTAAATAACCATATTCCTTTTCGCGTTCTGCATATGAATCTCATTCGGTTTCGCTTCGGTCTCAGTATCGATCGACGGTGTCTGGTGTTCGTCGATCGATGTCGATTTCCCAGTCGAGGGAAACATGGAAAATTCCAGCCCTCTTCCATAGCAAGCCCTCGGTACTCAATTATTTCTTCATCTTTGTAGTCTTCGTCGTACTCGAGGTAGGATGTGTTGTAACTGAAATCACCATCTCGGAGTTTCAGTATCGATGGATGCAATAGAGTGGGTGTCGATCGATTGTTGAACGTAAGGTTGTCGATCGATGGGTTGGGTTGAATGTTGATCGATGCTCCTTCTTCTGATTCCTCACCGAACTCGTAATTGCAGAAACATTTGGCCACAAGTTCTGCATCATTGCACAATTTGATTAGGGTAGCCTTGTCTTATTCTTGAAAGGTTCATAAAATTATTTTTATCAATTTAGAGATGAAATACAACATGTTTAACTGCATGTCGTATATGGCTCCCACAGTAGCATGAATGCTCTCCCAAGTAGTAGAGAAGTGTTACAATCTATCCTAATGTCCATCACATGAAAGTCTATTGGAACTAAGGTATTGTTCAGCAGTCAACGAATGTAAAAGAATCGTTGGAGGGTTCCATTATCAGGTTCAAACTCCTCTGATATAGACTTTGGCATAATTCTCACTGAAGATCCAATGTCACATAGAGCGTTGAGATATTTGTTTCCTTTGATGAAGCATGCAACTACAAACTTCCCAGGATCATTTTTGTTATTCAGACAGGGTCTCTGCTTCAATCTTTTCTCTGAGATGATTGAACATTATCTCTATGTTTTCATCTGTCTCCCTTGTTTCCATGAAAAACATCCACAATCTGTGAGTATAGTAGGCCTCATCAAAAGAGGTATCTAGAGGAATTTAAAAAAAAACTGTTGTAGGCAAAGCTATTTATCTCCTTTTCATTGGCTTCTCTGCGCTGATGTTTGGGGATCTTTTGTCTCCTTTTTGAATGTCCCTCATCCTCTCTATCAGTATCCATAGCTTCATATGTGTCTGCATTATGATCTGAAATTGTATGGTTGGACGTACAACAGTTTTATTTAGGATTGGCAGCCGTACTGGATTTCTCTCCTGTCGATCGACGCTATGTGTGATTGTTGAATCGAGTTCTCTGTCCTCTGTCGATCGATGCTACGGAGACAGTGTCGATCGATGTTAGTTGATTCACACAAAGCCACTGAGTCTGTGGGTTCATTGTCGATCGATTCTCACCAGTTTGGCGTCGATCGAGTGCGTATTAGCATTGTCGAGTGAAAACTTGAATTTTCCACATGAAAATTGCTATCTTGGGGTTTCTCTCTCTTGACTTCCTGCAAGAAATCGTCCTCAATCAAAGCATTGACGTGGTTTTTTGCCCAGCTTCCTTGATCATGCTCTCATGCTTCTTAATGTTCTCACTTGTTTGCATCACTTGATTCTCCAATTTCTTCACATGAGTGCTAAGGTTTTCGAACTTGGTATAGAGATTGAGGTACATACCATCTATCTTCCCATTGAAATCCACAGTTACCTTCTGCTGTCCCTCTAAAACTCTGTCGACCATCTCTTCAATCTTGCTTTCCTGAGTTCTAGAGGAGGATTCTGGTAATAGGAAGATCCATAAGTCCTATTGTTGTTGAAGGGCCTTCGCTGTGAATTCTGATTAAAGTTACTCCTTTGACCATTCCCATAGGAATTCTTGTTAAAACCTGATTTCCTTGTCTCTGGAAACCATTCCGATCAATGTAGTTTACATCTTCTTCATCAAACTCATCGTCTCCAGACTCAATTGCTTCCACGTCTGCGAAAGTGACTTGCTTCTTGAGAAATTTCTGAACACTATCCAGTTTTGCCTAACCACTTCAATCTGCTCCTTGCTCATAGTTGGAGTTGATTTCCTTCTCTCGAAATTTGTGTTCTTGATGCTGTTGTTTGATGCCAGGTTTTCAATCAATCTTGTAGCTTCTTCAGTGGCTTTTGGTGCTGAAGTTTCCCTAACTAGCAGTGTCTAGAGCCCTATGGTATTGTAATTCAATACCTCTAAAGAAGTGGTAAGGAGCTGCAATTCGTTGAACCCATGATGGCCGACAGTCTCTCTGGTAAGACTTGTATCTGATCAATCGAGTTTCTGAGAGACTCTGAAGGTTCTTGTGAGAAAGTAGCAATCTTGATCTTCAGATCTTCTGCTCTAGCGTCATCGAAGAATTTACGCAAGAAAGCGTTTTCGATGTCAGTACATGATGTCAGGGATCCTAGTGGTAGTTGCTTAAGCCAATATTAAGCTTCTCCAGCAAGTGAGTACTTGAAGAGCTTACAGGAAATATAGTACTCAGGGAGTCCATTGACTTAATAGCAATCACTAGATCCTCAATCACTCCAGATAATCCATAGGGTGCTCATGTCGTAACTCATGGTAAGGTGTATGCGCTACAAGTCCAAATAAAGCGGGCTTGATCTCAAAATTGGTTCTTTGAAAAGCTGGAGGACAAATAGCGGATCAGTTGGCGTAGAACTGGTCTGACGGTTGTAGTCAACCAGTGTTCATTGAGCAGCTTGGGCGTTAGCTTCAGGTTGAGCTATTGCAGCGTCTGCGTCTGCTTCTGTATCAGGGATTACAGCCTCATGATCGTCTATCTTTTGACCTGCTGCATTACGCAGATGAACATTAGGTCATGCAAGTCTCCATTCTCATTCTGACCCACAATTATAGGCGCAACCATCTCAACTCGTCTGCTGTCGTCGATCGATGCGGATGAGATGCATGCCAAACGATGCTAAGTGATCAATGTCGGTCTCTACTAGAGTTCTTATGCCGGTCGACGATATTCGTAAAGAAGTGTCGATCGATGCTGAATGTCTGCCGTCGATCGATGCTTGTCGTCTTTCTTTGTGGATTGTATGTTTGAGTTTATGCGGGTCTGAGATTAGTAACTCTTGTCCTTTATTGCTCCTGGTACTATTTTGCATGCACCTGAAAGACAAAGGAAAGAATCAGTAACTTGAAAGTAAAAACAAACCTAGACTAACATTAGAAATTAAATCTAATGGTGATCAATGTTCCCTGGCAACAGCGCCAAATTTGACATGCCGTGTTGTTTACTGTTCTAGCAGGGTATATATATTCTAAACAATCAACTATCAAATTAACCCTTAATCATAAAACACAAAATAATACTCTTGCCAGAGAGATCAGTGTAGTACTTAGGGATCAAATCCACAGAAAACAATGGCACACAACAGATTTCTTATTCTTCAAGTTAAGCTAGGTGATTATATATATATATTGGTAACAAGTAACCACTCTAAGAAATGTTTCTTATTAGAGAGTGTAGATGCAATATGAAATATGCTAATAATGTGAATATTGAAATATGCTAATAATGTGAATACGGAAATATGCTAATAAACTAACTAGATGTAAATGTAAATATGCTAGATATAGGGTTTCAGACAAGTGGATTATAGAAGATAGAAATTTAAGGGTATTAATCATAGAACTCAATATCTAATGTAAATGACGAACAACTCTCGCTGCGAGTCAAATCTATTGACTAAGTCCAATGTCTCAGCCTCTCTTGTTGACACAGTATCACCGTCGATCGATGGCAATCATCCTGCGTCGATCAATGGTTTCTTGAGTTAAGCTTTATGACCTAATCCGAATAATCACTAGATTAACTAAATAAACTCGTCATTTGTTTCTAGCAACCTAGCTCAACAAGATTAATTCCGGTAGTAGACCATGCTCTCGCTTGCACTAACTATCATATTATCATGGTTTAGTTAGCTACTCTAGAAAACAAGCAAGAAACACAATTATATTGATAGATATAATAATGACCCTAACAATTTTATTTTTGGGTAATCATCAGTACCATTAAAAACCTGTTGGGGTCAAAAACGGTTATCTCAAAATCACCGACTAAGATTACACTTTTAAGTAACCTATCGAAGAGTAGTTCAGAAACATACAAAAGCACCTCTAACGAGCCGGTCGCCATATGGTGACCCGCACACACAAAGTACGGTCGCCATATGGCGACTGCACTTGCAAAGCACGGGTTGACCATCATGGCGACCCACACACGCAAGGTACGGGTCGCCATATGGACCTGCGCACAAGGATACGGGTTATCAATATAGCGACCTGAACCCATACAATCTAGGTTGCCATATGGCGACCTATGACCCACATAGTCTGATCACCATATGGCGACCTAGACTCCTCCGAGTGCCTGGGTTGCCATATGGAAACCTAGGCACTCGAGTCGGGTTCCCATATGGCAACCTAGACCACACATTCTGGGTCGCCATATGGCAACCTTCACCCACACAGTCTGGGTCACCATATGGCGACCTAGACTCTCTGATTCTGGTAGCCATAGTGGAGACCTAGGCGCTCCGAGTTCGGGTCGCCATTTGGTGACCTAGACCCACACAGTCTGGGTTGAAATATGGCGACTAGACTCTCCGAGTCCGGGTCACCATATGGCGACTAGGCTCTCCGAGAATAGGTCGCCATATGGAGACCTGACCTTTCAAAGAGCGGGTCGCCATTATGGCGACTCAGCTCTCCAAGACTGGGTTGACATATGGCGAGATGTGTCCCTCCTTTGCGTTTCTCTTCGAATCGCGATCAAAATGCAATTCTTTCTTCTCAATCAGAGTTTCCATTGAGATTTACGATTAAAACAAGTAAGAGTCGCCAAATGAGCCCGGGTCGCTAAATACCACTCCCAGGTCACCATATGGCGAGTGAAACCATACCCCTTGGCTTCACTCTCAAAACTCGATCTAAATTCTCTTCATTTTGTCTTAATCGAAGTTACGTGGAGTTTACGATAAAAACCGCGAGACTCATTTTCCAAATAAAGTTCATGGTTATCGTATAAACGGCAACTGTTAACTCAACAACACAGTTATCTAAACTATACTAGAAGTGTTAACTTCCTAGATAAAGCGACGTCGTATCATTAAACGTTCTTTCGAAAAAATGGTAAAAACATTTAAGCTGAAATACGGCTCAAAGATGCTAGAACGGGCTAAAGACCCACTTGTGATTTCATACAAATTGAGCCCATTAATGTTATATGGCGTATCCTTACTCGCAGAAGAAGATAAGTCTGCAAAATCGTAAGATTAATATTTCAAGTTTCCCAGATAATGATGAAGATCAAGATGAAAAGGAATGTTTCAGCGAAGCGATAAACTCGACCTAGGGGGCAAAAAAAAAGAGGAACCGACCCAGAAGGCATATATCAGGGGAACTAAAGCTAAAGCAAGGGGATCCAAAAGATTTAGATCTAGAATAACTATTCTAGCTTAGAAGACTTTGAGTTAGGAGACTGCATACTCGAATTTTTCTTAGATTGTTTCTCCATCTCTATTCTGAGATTTCTCTTTGTAGCTAGATTTTACTCGTTATTCTTTGGAAAATCCTGTAGCTTTGTTCTTATCTATCATAAAATGCTCTGTGCACTTACTATCGATATTTCTGTTATCTCTCTTTCTTCTTGTTTTCGTGTGTTTATGCAGATAATCAGGACCTCTGGGAAAGTCGGGTTGTGTTGGCTTTCCTTAATTTACGGAAATTGACAATGTAAATTTGGTTCCACAATTTGCGCTAGAAGGAGGGAGGGTCGGATTCTCTACTCCAAAATCACCAACGAACTTAGAACGATATGCACTAACCAAACAGCGAGCGACGTCAATCTCATTCAAGAGAGAGAGAAACGACTGACGTCGTTCAAACCTCTCACAATCTCAACAGGTCTCCTTGTTATCGAGTTGACAGTCCAGAATATTGATCTCGCAAGGATATTTGTCGACACCTGAAAGCTCGGCGATATCATCTTCAAAAACACCTTGAGAGAACGGAAATCGGTCCAACCTAAATCGCGGAAGAACAAACCCGATAGTAGGAATCTTCGGGGGAGGCTATTCCATGACTCTCGCACAATCAACCTCTCGTTAGAGCCAACAGCATAACAAGAACCGTGGAGTGTCCTGGTCAGTCGATCGATGGTCCACGTCATATAACGAGATCTTAGGAACTCCATGGCTGAATTAATGCAGGCTGTCCCATCAACATACCAACATGTGTCTCAAAGTCTAATTCTTCGCTGAATCAGACAATATGGGGAATAGAAAAATATCGCAAGTAATTTTTCGCCGCGGACTAAAACGAAAGGGCTCGTCATCAGGACTCCTCCTAACAAAGAATGGGAAGTCGTTCTGTTGATGACAATGCCTCAGGACAACCGAAACAGAAATATTTTGAAGTCACGAGTAGCGAATCACTCGAAGGAAAATGCGAACCAACCTGCGAACCCCGTGATCTTAGTGTGCCTCGATGAAGCATTCCCAGACCGCTGCGTTGAAATCAGCGCTAATATTCGCGAGTCCTCAAAAACGAAGTTTGTCGCCTATCTAAAGAAAAAATTAAACATGTCGCGTGGGCTGCGGAAGACATGCCAGGGATTGACATCATATCAATTCATGAACTTAACGTCAATCGAATTTCAAACCAGTTCAAACAGAAAAGACGAAATTTGGGTCCTGATGGGCCTCCACAATTAACAACAGAGGTCGAAAACTCCTCAAAGTCGTTCCATAACAAAGGTAAGGTATCCTGACTGGTTCGCTAACCCTGTCGTCGTTAAAAGAAAAATGGCAAATGGCGAGTCTGCGTCGATTTTACCTATCTCAACAAAGCGTGTTGAAAGGATAGTTCCACTGCCTCACATCGATCGACTGGTCTAGCAACGTCTGGAAAAAAACTATTGTCATTTTGGATGCTTTTCCGGTACAATCAGATCATGATGAACCCCGATGATCAGGATAAAACTGCGTTCATAACCGACCTCGAAACTTACTGTTACAGAGTAATGCCATTCGGCCTTAAGAACGCTGGTGCAACTTATCAGCGCTAGTTAACCGAATTTTCTCTAAACAACTCGGAAAAAGTATGGAAGTATACATCGACGACATGCTCGTAAAATCTCTTGAGGAGCAATACCATGTCAACCATCTCCAAGAATGCTTCGAGAGGTTAAACCTACATAATATCAAACTGAACCCTGCAAAGTGCAGACTTGCGGTAGCATCAGGAGATTTCTGGATACTTGTAACCTTTTGGGGAATCAAGGCTAATCCAAAAAAGATCACCGCACTGATTGAGATGGCATCTACAAGAACCAAGCAAGAGGTGCAGAGGTTAACGGTAGAGTCCGGGCACTCAATCGTTTTATCTCACGATCAACGGATAAATGCTTACCTTGTGTACGACACCTTGAATGGACCAAGGAGTGCAAAAAAGCTTTCCAACAGTCGAAGCACTACTGGCCATTCCCCGGTGCTCACAAAACCCGTAGAAGGACAGCCTTTGTTTCTTTATATCGCAGTATCCATAACTACCGTAAGCGGAGTCCTCATCCGAGAAGAGCGAGGCGAACAAAAGGCATATTCTACGTAAGTAAAACCCTGCTGGATGCAGAGACACGCTACCCGCTAATGGAAAAACTAGCTCTCGCGGTCGTAATGTCAGCCGAAAACTGAGGCCTTATATCCAGTCTCATACGATCGTGGTACTCACATCATTTCCTCGGCGGACAATCTTGCATAGCCCAGTCAGTTTGGAATGTTAGCAAAGTGGGGAGTCGAGCTAGCGAATACGATATTCAAGAATCGAGCGAAGCTTGCGCAAAATCGCAAGTGCTCGCTGACTTCTTGGTAGAGCTTCCTAAAAGCTTGGACAACGACCAGAGCTGCGACTCGACCTGAGATGCTCCACGTCGGTGGTATTCATCAAACAGGTCCGCGGTCGGAATCCGACTAACTTCACCAAAAGGGGAAGTACTGGAACAATCATTTTGACTAATTTTCCAGGCGTCCATAACAAAGCCGAGTACGAAGCTCTCATTTCTGGCCTACGAATGGCTGGCGGCCTGAAATATGCAACATCCACGCGTACTGCGACTCACTAACTGGCAACAAATCAGTACAGCGAGAATACGAGGCAAGAGATGAAGAATGGAAACCTACTTGAAGGTTGTCTAGGACCCAAACCCAAAGCTTTGATCGATTCGCTCGCAAAACCTTCAGACAGCAAATCGCTCACGCGGAAAATGCCAAGGCAGATGCCCTAGCCGCGCTTGGCGTTCATCTCGGATCAGGTCTAAGCAGGTAACCCCGTGGAATTCATAAAGCATCCTAGCATCGGGACGACCATCGTTATAAACCTGATCGATTCACCCGACAGTGAGGCCGAAGTCGATGATCCAGGCAACACGAGACTACGATCAATCCGAGTACAGATTCGACAAACCTTGGACAGATACAATCCTTGCGTAGATTCACCGATGGAAACTCCCAACAGACAAGTGGCTGCCCGAAAGGTTAAAACCCAATCCGCAACTATACATCTTGTAGACGAAGAACTCTACAAGTGGAGACATTCTGGGCGCTTATGACCTGCATAGAAGGAAGGAAAGCACGAAGGATAATGGAAGAGGTCCACTCTGGATCTTGCGGAAATCACTCTGGTGGAAGGTCCCTCGCAGTCAAAATCAAACGCCACGGACACTACTGGCCACAATGATCAAAGATGGCGAGAACTTTGCGCGAGAATGCAAAAATGCCAGACGCACGCCCCTACTATCCATCAACCAAACACAGGTTCTCTAATTGATATCGTCACCGTATCCATTCATGCGATGGTAGATGGACATAGTCGGTCCTATTCGTAGGTTAAAGCAAAAATGCTTTCTGCTGTCTTAACGGATTTTTTCTCGAAATGGGTCGAAGCAGACTCCTATACAAGTATTAAGATGCCCAGGTCGAAAGCTTCGTATGGAGAAACATCCTCTGCAGCATGGGGTCCCGTACGAAATCATAGCGGACAATGGATCTTAATTTAGTTCTACAAGATTCGAGGCCTTCTGAGAAAAGTGGAAGATACGACTTACCAATCAACCCCTAGATACCCGCAATACAACGACCAAGCCAAAAACTACTAATAAGACCATCCTTGATGGACTTAGAAAACGTTTGGACGCCAAAAAGAGTAGGTGGGCCGAAGAACTCGAAGGAGTCTTATGGTTGCACCGCACAACACCGAGACGCGCGACGGGGTAAACTCCATTCACCCTCGTGTACAGAGCAGAAAGTTTGATCCCAGCGGAAGTTGAATTGCCCGAAGTACGCAGAAGATTGCTCCTAGAACGAGAGGATTCAAACAATCTAATGTTGCTCGACGAGCTCGATCTAGTCAACGAACTTCATGACTAGGCCCCTCATACGAATTCAGAATTATCAGTAGGCGGCCGCAAAGCTACTACAACTCCAACGTACGCGGCCGTAGATTCAAAGAAGGTTACTTAGTCCTACGAACGATTTTTTAAGAACATTGCCGCGAGCGAAACACAAGGAAACTCGGAGCAAACTGGGAAGGGCCGTACAAATTCACTAAAGTAGTGCGACCAGGCTCTTACAAAATCGCAAACATGAAGGACATCAAGGTTCCTAGAACCTGGAACGCGTTGCCACCTAAAAAAAATACTATCACTAAGCACTCACTGAAATTGAACTACGAAATGCTTGATCCCAACAAGGTACGTAGGCAATTCGTCGCAAGACGAGCTCAGCTGTCCCCCTTCTTAAAAAGGGGGGGAATGGGTACGAATACGTATACTTGTATGCTCCCCTAAAATATTCAAAATATCCACTCATGTACTCAATATTTTGAAAAGTATTTCTAAACGAAATGCGAATTTTTCTCGGAAAATTCTTCTATCATCAAAACGTCAATCTTGTAATTTACTTCGCCCAAAAACCGATGTAAAGACAACGGCCTTCTGCAGCATAAGAAAAATCGAACCCTGGACTTGGCGAGACGTCGCCAACGCACGAGGAACCCTTTGAACAAAACCCTTACCCCAAAAGCAGTCCACCTTCGACTATAAAACACACACCCACACACTCTCCTCTCAAACAAGTGTCTTCGCGAAAGGCTCAAAAACGTAATATCTACCAATAAGTTTGTTACTGATCACAACGAACTCGCAACGTCCTAAACAGACTAAGTTATCTCGCAAGGATAGCTCTCATACATCCGACACAAGGGTAATAGCGCTATAAAAGAAATCCAGAATTTTTGGTAAGCACATTCGGGAGACTTAAAAATTGTCCTCGAAGAGATGCTCGATTCCGACCATACGAGTCGTGTAAGCTGAGAAACTTTAAAGCGGTACGAATCAGGTTAAATCGGCAACAGCAAAACGAAAGCTGATTAGTCATCGCACAGCCTTAACCGAGAGTAAACCTAGGTCTTGCCCTAAACCAGCAAACTGGTCTCTAACGTCTCAAGGCATGAATATCGAAAGATACAAGATCCTGAAAGCATGCCTCTTTGTTCACATCTAAACGCTCACGAAAATCTTTTGAACATCTCGAACGAGCAACGAATAGAACGATCTATAAAGAAGATTTAGGTTATGAGATGACAACTCATAATTTTCCCTCTACGCCCAACTGCTGGACACACTCTTAAATCTCAAATCGTTTCAATAAAAAGATTGGTCCATTCGTGCAAAAGCCGCAAAGCGGCAGGGATTCAAAGCACACGCGAGCCAGTCCCAAAATAAAAACAAGGCCACATTTGGCCGGTCCAAACATCAACGAAAACATAAAAATGATAAAAAGTCTCATACGAGACTGCAAGCTCACTCATCATCGGTTCCTGCAACCTCACCTTCGACCATCACCTCATCTGAGCTTGGGGCTGCGCCTTCGACGACCACGTCACCTTGCCCTCCTGCATTGCCTAAGAATGGCGGAAGGAGGCAGTCAGATCTCAGACTGCCAAGGATCATGTCCAAATCACGCTCACAACCCTCAACTCTTCTTTGCGCGCCCAAAAGCCGGGGTTCCTCGGCTCATGGACATAGATGCAGCGTCACCCTGGAATAGCCGGACCTCACTAATTCCGCCCTCAACGGACGCGAGAGCCAGGATCCTACTTCGAATGGCCGTCAAGGAGTCAAGGGAACCAGCAATCCTCGCCATGCGAGCCTCAAACTCAGCGCAAAGGGCCATCTGGCTTCCTCGATCCCACAAGCCATCAATCCTTCCTTCGCTCTGGAGACGATGCTGGAGCCAAAGAGCCTCCAAGCTTTTGTATTCCTGATCTACTTTGCCTTGAGCAGGGATCTCGCAGTCTTCCTGAGGTCTCGCTCGAGCTCGCCGATCCGAGTCTCAAACTAGGGACACCTCAACGGAATGGGCATCTTCAATAACCTTTAACTTATTCTCTAACGCCGATGACTCTTCCCGAGACTCCGCTAACTCCCTCGTAAGACGCTCAACCTCTGACCCACATTCATTGATCATCTTGTCGATCAAAGATACAAACTGCTAAAGACATATAAAGGGTTAGGGAAGGGTACAACATGCTAACGGAAAGATCTTCGAAACAAACCTTGGCACGATATTGTGGCATCGCACTCGAACCAGATCCTCCATGCGGTGCAGAATCGCCTTCTCCGCCTTTAGCGCATCTTTTCCTCTTAGTCGCCTCACCGACAGGAGGATTTATTTTTCGACTTTTCGGTGGGACGATCGGAGCAGCACTAGGAGCATGCAGCCCTAGAACGATTTCCCGCTTAGCCAGAGGAGGGGGCATCGATTCTGGAGCCTGCTCCCTATCCTCATCATTAACTGGCGTCGTGGATGAGCCTGCAGGATGAACCAAAGTCTCTGACGATGGTGCGATCGCAGTTTCAATCAGGGCTGGAGGCACCAGCGGTTGAGCAGAATACTGGCCAATCTCCTTCTCAATGCTAGGGCAAGCTTATCATCGAAAGATAAGAAGCCAGCTGCGTAGGCAGACACAGTGCCAGGAGGAGCCGATTTCAAAGGACTCGCAGAAAGAGTTGAATCGCTTATCTCGACGTCAGAATTTTTCTGGTCACCTTGGGAAGAAGACATCATTATTACAAGTTTTAGAGAGAAGGAAGATGAAGCTTAAAGAAATAAGATGGTGAGAAGGGAATGTGGAATGAGAGTTCACTACTTATAGAAAAGTAAGGAGGGGTAATCTTCGCAATAAACTAACCTCAAAACAGTTATCGGAAAAGTACTCTTAGTCGTGGTTCCGATTAAACACACTACTCGCCTGCAAAAATCATCTTCGAGACTTTGCAGGCTGGGAGGGCTAACTGTTGAGGTCAGAAGCGGTTATCTCGAAATCACCGACTAAGATTTACCACTTCTAAAAGTAACTTATCAAAAGAGTATTTTGGAAACAAACAAAAGCACCTCGAACCTAGGTCATCATATGGCGATTCTCGAATGTACAAACCCAGGTCACCGCCATATGGCGACCTGGCCTCTAACAAGCCGGGTTACCATATGGTGACCCACACAACAAAGCACGGGTCGCCATATGGTGACCTGCACTTGCAAAGCACGGTCGCCATATGGCGACCCACACACGCAAGTTATGGGTCGCATTATGGCGACCTGCGCACCAAGTATACGGGTCGCCATTTGGCAACCTGAACCCATACAATCCGGGTCGCCATATGGCAAACTAGACCAAGTCCGGGTCACCATATTGCGACCTGACCTTCCAAAGACTGGGTCGCCATATGGCGACCTCAGCTATACAATTCTGGGCTGCCATATGCGAGCTGTGTCTCTCCTTTGTGTTCATCTTCGAATCGTGATCAAAATGCTTTTTGTTTCGTCTCAATCAGAGTTTCGTTGAGATTTTATGATTAAAACAAGTAAGAGTCGCCAAATGAGACCCAGACCGCCAAATACAGCTCCAGGTTGCCATATGGCGAGTGAGACCATACCCTGTGGCTTCTCTCTCGCAAACTCGAACAAAATGCTCTTCGTTTCGTCTTAATCGGAGTTACCGTTAAAAACTTTACGATAAAAACCGAGAGGACTCCATTTTCCCGAATAAATTTCATGGTTAACTCAACACCACAGTTTTCTAAACTATACGAGGGATTGAACTTCCTATCTAAATCGATGTCGAATCATTAAACGTTCTTTCGAAGAAATCGTAAAAATGTTTAAGCTGAAATACGACCCAAAGAGTCCTAGAACGCGGCTAAAGACCCAATTGTGATTTCATACAAAATTGAGCCCAAGAATGTTATGACGTCGTATCTTTTCTCGCAGAAGAAGAGAAGTCTCGCCAAATCGGAAGATAAATGTCAAGTTTCCAAGATAATGATGATGATCGAGATGAAAAGGAATGTTTCAGCGAGCGATAAACTTGACCTAAGGGCAAAAAAGGAAAGAGGAACCGACCCAGAAGGAATATATAAGGGCGCTAAAGCTATAAGAAAGGGATCCAGAAGATTTAGATCTAGAATAACTCTGCTAGCTTAGAAGAACATAAAATATAGGCGGCTGCATACTCGAAACTTTACTTAGATTCTTCTCCATCTCTGTTCTGAGATTCTCTTTGTTAGCTAGATTTTACTCGTTTTATCTTGCGGAAAATCCTGTTAGCTTTGTTCCTATCAATCAATAAAACGCCTCTGTGCAACTTACCCTCGATATTTTGTTATCTCTTTCTACTTCGGTTTCGTGTGTTTATGCAGATAATCCGGGACCTCTGGGAAAGTCGGGTTCTCTTGGCTTTCCTTAATTTACAGAAATTGAAAGTGTGAATTTTGGTTCCCACAAAACCTTAAACCTAGTTGATAACTACTCAGACATAATCAAAGTAAGAATAATAATCTGAATAAAATGCATAGATAAAATACTGGGGTTTCAATACAAATCTCCCTAAATAGAATACTCAAGAACCTGACACCGTACATCTTCGTACATATGCATTATTTTTTCCCTCTCTTCTCATACGTAAAGTATAAATATAAAAACCCTAAAATCTAGGTCTAAACTCGTCCAAAGGTAAACTTGTAATCTTGTGTCTTGTCTCTAACTTGGGCTTAAAATCGGCTGTCTGCGAATTGGTCATCGATCGATGGCAAGTGGTCAGCCTCAATCGATCTTTGTCATATAACGTCGGTCAACGTCAGGATAGTGTCGTCGATCGATGACAGTCTTGTACTTCGACTCTCTCAAAGATTAGCTACGTATTATTCTCCTCTAAATGCTCCCAAAGCTCCAAGTATCTCCATATATCTCCAAAACGTGTCTTGACCTGTAAAGACCTTAAAACATAGCCTAGACACACATAATAGACCCTAAATGGAGTCCATAAAATGGCCTAAACTGGTAATAATAGGCTATATCATACATCAAGATCCTTTCCACCATGCCCCAGTGATGCTCCTTTGGGAGTTGCATATGTTGGCTCACCTGATTCATAGCAAAACATATATCAGGTCGTGTAATAGTTAAGTATATTAACTTACCAACAAGTTTCCTGTAGAGCCTAGTGTCATGGAATGGCTTGCTATCTTCAATCTCCCCCTCACGTGGGACCTTGTATTCATCTTCCAAGGGCATCTTGGCTGTCTTTCCTCCATCTTTCCCTGCATCTTTCAAGAGATCAAATTTATACTTTCTTTGGGACATGAACAATCCTTCTTTGGATCTACATATCTCAACCAAGAAAGTATTTCATCTCTCCCAAGTCTTTGATTTCAAATTCTAACTTTAGAAACTCTTAAGTTGAGTTGATACCATTTTGATCACTTCCAGTGATAATAATATCATCAACATACACAAGGAGGACAACAATACCTGAGGGAGTTGTGAGTTTGAAGAGGTGTGATCGAGTTCACATTTCCTAAACCCCTTACCATTCAAAGTTGTGCTTAACTTATTGTACCAAACTCTTGGTGACTGTTTAGGGCCATAGATAGTGTTCCTTAGTCTCAAAACATTTCCTTCTTGACCAAGTTCTCCAAACCAGGTGGAGGATACATGTAAACTTCATCTTCAAGCTCTCCTTCCAAGAAGGCATTCTTCACATTCAGCTGCCAAAGACCCCATTCCAGGTTCACTTCCAAGGACAACACTATTCTGATTGTGTGGAGTTTCGCCATTGGTGGACAAGTATCAATGTCGTCTTCTCCATACGTTTGGGTGAACCCTCTTGCAAACAGTCTTGTTTTCCTCCTATCCACCTTTCCCGTTTGCAAGATATTTGATTGTGAAGATCCATCTACTTGACACAGCCTTTTTCCCTCTTGGTAATTCACTCTCATACCAATTGTCATTCTTCATTATAGCATTGTCTTCATCCCCTACTGATTCTCTCCATGCTTTATCCATCATAGCTTCTTCATATGATCTAGGAATGTTATTTTCATCTAGGCTGGTCATGAAATCACAATGCTCTTCAGGGTACTTAGAAAATGAACACACAACTTGGGAGGGATGTTCCACGGCTTGTGCATTGTAATAAGTCCTTCTACCAAATGAGCTTGCCGGTTCCTTCCTCAATCTTGCACTTCTTCTCAAACCAGGCTACTCCACTTCTTGTCCCTGATCATCCACATGTTCAACAACCCCATCTTTCCTTAGTAGAGTACCTCATGTGGGAAGAATCCATTTCGTAGATCCATATGGTTCACCCGGCCTCGGTCGATCTGTTCTACGCGGCTGTCTTGATCGATCTGGTTGATCTTGTTCACCCGGCTGTCTTGGTCAATCTGGTTCACCCCGACTGTCTTGGTCGATCTGATTCAACCGGGTCATCTAAATCTTTTTCTTTTCCCCCAACATCATTTCCAACCTCTTTCTCAGCTTCTTCTTGTTGTTTTTCACTTTCACCTTGATCATGAAAGTCCACCTGACTAGGTCTAGGTTCATTCCCATTCCGTAACACCAATACCAAGTCCTTCTAGGATCATTCTCAGATTAGCTGCTCTATCTGATTCTTGGGATAACTCCTCTAAGTTTGTCCACTTCTTTTCTTCATAGTAACCTTTTTTTCCACAAACTTCACCTCTCTTGAAACTAACACCCATCTACTCACTGGATCATAGCATTTATACCCCTTCTGCGTAGTTGAATACCCAATAAACATAGCCTTGGCACTCTTGGTTTCAAGCTTGTTCCGTAGTTCACCAGGGACAAGCCCAAAACAAGGGCACCCAAACACCCAGAGATAATCCAATGGAGGTTTGTATTTGTTTAAGACTTTAAATGGGACTGTTCTTGGGTACCCTTGGTGGGAATGCGGTTGATCAAGTAACATGCGGATGCCACTGCATCACTCTAGAACCGTTTGGGACATTGGAGTGAAACATCATTGACCATGCCACCTCCATAAGGTGGTGATTCTTCCTCTCAATCACACAAATTTTGTTGAGGAGTGTAAGGTCAACATTTTTGATGAAGGATTCCATGTTGAGAAAGGTGTTGTTTGAAAGCATGGCTTGTATACTCCCCACCATTATCTGATCTAAAAATTTTAAGCTTAGCATTGTAATGGTTAATCACATAAGTTTGAAAACTCTTAAATGCATCAAGAACCCTATCCTTAGATGACATCAAATTTATCCAGGTGTATTAGATTTTTCATCAATGAATGTCACAAAATACTTATAATTATCCTAGACAAGCAAGGTGCAGTCCATACATCCGAATGAACTAAATCAAAGCATTTATCATAAGTAGTACTAGATGTTGGAAAAACAGTCTTACAATGCTTGCCTAAAATGCAAGCTTCACACTCATTATTTTTAAACACAACACCTGGAAAGATAAAGTTCAAAACTCTAAAATGAGGATGACCTAGTCTAGCATGCCACAAGGCATCATTATTCAACATAGAAGAAGAAGTAAATGAGTAGACATAATCAAGAACATGTTTAAGATCTTCTAGCATATATAAGTCTCCCTTGGTTACTCCCTTCCCAATTATTATCTTGCTCTCAATATCGTGAAACTTCATATCATTAGGACTAAAGATCACACTGCATTGTACATCAGAAGTACACTTCTTCATGGATAGCAAATTTGAAGTGAAGTTAGGCATGTAAAAGGCCCTAGATTCTTTATCAAACAATTTCAAATTCTTATTCCCTTAATTGGGACCTTCTCACCATTAGCTATCATTACATGACCATGAGCTGGTTCAATATCTTTTATAAGTCTAATATCACTAATCATGTGATGGGATGCACCAGAGTCAATTATCAAAGGTTTAGACATATTGCAAGCATTATATGAATGGCAACTTCTAGCTGGTTCATATGCAATCCTAGACTGACCTAGATGGTTACTTGGGTCATACTTAGTCCTAGAGTGATCAATACTACCAGTCCCAACAAAGGATCCATCAAAATAATACCAAAGGGTGTTACCATTGTCCTTGAAGATCTTGATTAGAGCATCAATGTTTGATCTCCTAATCAAATCGTTTTCATTAAACCTCTGCTTACTTGGTTGAGTGGTTTGAGTTGACATTGCCACCATCTCTCTCCCATCTCCTTCATTGATCTGCTTTGAGGTACCCGCAACACTTGTCCCAGCAGCACTTGTCCCATGTTGCTCACTGGTTCCATAGGAGAGGTGAGGTCTTGCATCCTTGTCCTTCATGAACATAGCCGGCTTCAAGTGTGGGTGTAATATCCAGCACTGACTCTTCTTGTGCCCATGCCTCTTACAAAGATCACATGTCCCATTGAACTTCCTTTCTTCAAACCGTTTTGTGCATGGCTCTGTTTTCTTGAGAAACTTCAACTTGATTGGCTAGAGAGAGCTCTGCTTTACCTCTAAAGAGTCCAAGAGACCCTTGCTCCTTCTGAATTTGAGCGCATACATCCTCTAGATCAGGAAGTTTCCTTGCCCTTAGTATATGCTTGATCAGATCATTGTAAGTAGGATTCAAGGTAAGCAAAAGGCCAAAGTACTTGTCTTGCTCTCTTCTCTCATTTAGCTCATCTTAGTCAGTAGAGTTTGGCCTCAACATCTCCAGTTCCGACCATAAAGCTCTAAACGTTCCCACGTGTCTTGTAAACTCCATGTCCTCTTGAACCATATTGTTGATTAACCTCTTCACCTCAAACACCCTACTAAGATTCGAGATGTACCCATACACCTTCTTGAGTGTATCCCAAAGATATTTTGCCTTATCACAGTAACAATATGCCATATGGCCACCTGGATTGGCCAAGTCCGGGTTGCCATATGGTGACCTGACTATGCACAGTCGGGGTCGCCATATCATGAACCGGACTCGCCAAGTTTGGGTCGCCATATGGCGACCTAGGGTCACCACACCAAGTCTGGGTCGCCACACCAAGTCTGGGTCGCCATATGGCGACCTTACCTCGACCAGTCCATGTCGCCATACGGCGACCCGACCTCACCAAGGCCGTGTTGCCATATGGCGACCTGACCTCGACCAGTCCGGGTCGCAATATGGAGACCCGACCTCAACAAGTCCGGGTCACCATATGGCGACCCGACCTCACCAAGTCCGGGTCGCCATATAGTGATGTGGCTTGTCCTAGTCCGGATCACCATATGGCGACCTGAACTCTCTGAATCTTGGTCGACATATGGTGAGATGCGTCTATTCTTTGTATTATTGTCCGAGTCGCAATCGAAATGCTTTTTGTTTCATCTCAATTGTAGTTTCCTTTGAGGTTTTACGGATAAAACGAGTAAGGATCGCCAATCAAACCCTGAGTCATCAAGTACTGCTCTCAAGTGGCCATATGGCAAGTGAGACCACACCCTTGGGTTCTATCTCGAGTCTTGATTGAAATGCTCCTCGTTTCGTCTTGATCGCAGTTGTTGTTGGAACTTTTCGATAAAAACCGCAAAGACTCATTTTCCCGGATAAAGTTCACGTTTATCGTATAAATGGCAACGGTTAACTTAACACCACAGTTGTCTGAAACTATACAAGAAGTGTGAACTTCGTAGCTAAAGCGACGTTGTATCCCTAAATGCTCTATTGAAGAAATCGCAAGAACATTTAAGTCAAAACGCTCTCCAAAGAGGCCCAGAACGCGGCTAAAGACCCACTTGCGATTTCATACAAAATCAGGCCCGGTAATGTTATGACGGTGCATCATTACTTGCAGAATAATATGAATCTCGTGGGATCGGAAGATAAATTTCAAGTTTCTAAGATAATGACGAAGATCGAGATAAAAAGGGAATACTCTTGAAGAGATAAACTCGGCCAGGGGCAGGAAGGGAATGACGAAATCGACTTGAAAAGGAGTATATAAGAGAAGACGGGACAAAAGACATAGAAGGAATTTTTTAGCATTCACAGCCAACTTAGAGCAATACGCAATTACTTTCGTTTTATTATCAAGCTGCGTTTCGATTAGGTTTTTCGAGTCAGGTTGCTTGAACTAAGGATCTCGCCAACATGTTTGTTGCAGGTTTTGTAACCAAGGCTTGTTACCTTCTTGTACGAAAGCTCTTACGCAATTACGGAATAAGAACCTCTTTGCTTTCTTTTTCTTTCGGAATTTTCTTATCATATTTTATCGTCAATCTTTTCTTAATTTTGTTTGGTTGTGTGGCGTTTGGCTTAAATCAGATTGTCCGAGATCTCCTGGGAAATTTAGGGTTTCCTAACTTCTTAAGTTTACGGAAATCGACGGTGTGAATTTTGGTTCCCACAAAATTCTTCTCGATAACTTCAGTAAGTGGGGCTGCTATAGTACTGAAGTTCTGAACAAACCTCCGGTAGAACCCAGCAAGACCATGAAAGCTCCTCACCTCACCAACAGTCGTTGGACTAGGCCAATCTCAGATGGCTTTGATATTTTCCTCGTCCACCCTGAGTCCATCATCACCTACAACAAAGCCTAAGAAAACCACATGATATGTTCCAAAAGAGAATTTACCAAGATTTGCAAACAGCCTTTCTTTTTTAAGAACTTCGAGAACAGAGTTCAAATGCATCTTATGATCATCAAGACTCTTGCTGTAGATAAGAATGTCATCAAAGTAGACAAAAAAAATGGCCAATAAGGGACCTCAATATATGATTTATCAAACGCATGAATGTGCTAGGTGAATTAGTAACACCAAATGGCATGACATGCCACTCATACAATCCTACCTTAGTCTTAAATGCAGTTTTCCACTCATCACCTTCTTTCATACGAATTTGGTGATAGCCACTTTTCAAATCAATTTTAGAGAAAACAGAAGAACCATGCAACTCATCCAGCATGTCATCAAGCCTAGGTATTTGATGCCTATACTTTACCGTTATGTTTTTGATGGCATGACAGTCCACACACATGCTCCAAGAGCCATCCTTTTTGGGCACAAGGAGAACAAGCACAGCGCAAGGACTAAGGCTTTCCCTGATGTAGCCCTTTTCAAGAAGCTCATCAATCTGCTTTTGAAGTTCCTTTGTTTCCACCGGGTTGGTTCGGTAAGCTGGACGGTTCAGAAGAGACACACCTGGGACAATGTCAGTCTAGTGTTCAGTGCCTCTTATTGGTGGCAATCCCTTAGGATTCTCATCTGGAAAAACATCAGAAAATTCCTGCAAGACATCTATGAAATCACTCGGAATTTCCGGTGCAAGGTCACAAGAACCCATTAGAGTTTCTTTGCAAAACAAGCAAAAGAAATGGCTGTTGAGAGTACAAGGATTTCCTTACCTGACTTTTTGATAAAGAAGTTGGAGTTTCTATGAGATACCTCAGGTTCGTCCTGCTTAGGTTCTTTCTCTCGACTCCTCTTAAGTTCGACCTGATCTTGGTGAACCTCCATAGGAGTCAAAGGGACCAGCGTGATCTTCTTTCCCTTATGATCAAAGCAGTGTCGGTTTTTGTAAGCCTCATGTACTGATCTCTTATCAAACTGCCATGGTCGACTCTAAGGATGTGGCATGCGTCCATGGGAAGGAGATTGCAAATGATCTCGTCCTCATATCGACCATTGGTAAGAGGAACTGTGACTTGCTCCATCACGTACTGCTCACCAGCTTCGTTTAGCCATTCCAACCTGAAAGGTCGAGAGAGTGGCTTGGTCTCAAGTCCAAGTTTCCAAACAAGAGCAACGTTAGTGCAACTGCCACTATCAACAATAAAAGAACAAACTTTATCAGACACCAAACATCTAGAGTGAAAAAGATTCTCCCTTTGTTCTCGTTCATTGGTTTTGGGCTGAACAGTCAATGATCTCTTAGTGACAAGAAGTGGACCATGAGCGGAGTAGTCGAAGTGGTTGTCCTCTTCATCAAGCTTGGACCAGAATCATCATCAAAGGTCGGACCGAAGGCATCGTCCGAGTGATCGCCCTCCTCATCAAAGATGGGACCAACTGCATCGTCCAAGGGTCTCTTAGCAACAAGAAGTGGCCCATGATGTGGGTAATCAAATGGTTCTTCCTCCTCATCATAGATTGGACCAAGATCTTCCTTAGCCTCCTTTTCATCCTCGGACTCAACTTCACCATTCTCCCTGAGAATCATCACTTTCTGTTTCATACAATTGTTGGCATAGTATCCAAGGCCTTGACATCTGAAACACCTAATGTATCTTGCACGGCATTTTCTCTCAGCTACTTTTCCTCTGTCAACATGAGCAGGAACATCACTCTTAGAAGCAGAATTTGTTGTCGTTAGAGACTTACCTTTGTCTTGGTAGCTTGGTTTGGGAGAAAAGGCCGGTTAAGAGTATCTCTTCCTTTTGACTTGCTGTTTGATCAAAATTGACTTGTGTAACATCTGATCCACATTTCCATATTCTTGAAGCTCCATTATGCCCTGAATGTCCCGGTTGAGTCCAGAGAGGAATCTGGCCTTGGTGGCGTCCAAAGGCTCATCTACATCCGCCTTGATCATCAAGATCTCCATCTCTTGGTAATAGTCCTCCACTGATTTGGTTCCTTGGAGAAAACGTCTGAGTTTCTGGTGTAGATCTCTGTGATAATGGGTAGGTACAAACCGTCTCCTCATCAGCATGGTAAGCTCGTCCCATGAAGCTATCGGTCGTTCACCTGTCCTTCTCCTGTGAGTCACAACTTGATCATACCAGTTAATAGCATAGCCAATAAACTCAGTTGCTGCCAATCTAACCTTCTTAAGCTCATAAAAGTTTTGAAAATCAAAAACAAGTTCAATTTTTCTTTCCCATTCAAGGAAAGCATCCGGATAATTTTTGCCATCAAAAGTGAGAATATTAAGTTTCAAACCACCTAAGCTATCATCAGCTCTTTCATTTGTAGCAAAAGGATTAACATCACCTTGATCACGGTTTCTTTGACCTCTCCTAGTTCGGTTGATGGATCGGTTGTCGTCATCACGGAACCCATCCACTTCGTTTTCATCATCGGACCGGTTGGTCCTCCTTTGACAATCTCTCCTTGCTCTGGTTTGAAATTGTGTTTGTTGACTAGCCTGAAGCTCATCAAGCCTCTGATGGATCTGCTCTAGACCTGCATTCATAAGTTTATCCATAGAATCATTCAAAGCCCTCATTTGCAAGTTAGATAAACCAGCAACATAATTTATGGGTTGGTTTCTTTCTTCCTCACTGTCCATGGTTTCCTAAAAATGCTAAACACAAATGATTAGTAGATAAAATCCTCACACACTCAAGTTTTTAATCTCTCCCACTCTAGTGTTTCTCTCGAATTTTTAGTAGTCACTCAAAAGTTTCTTCTCAAAGTTCTAAGAGAACAAATCAAGTAACCCAATGGAAATTTCCAAGTAAACAAGGGAAATATAAGATATAAAGATAAGATATTTTGTTTTGAAATTCGTATTAATCACTCTAAGGCTGGATTTCTCTTCCACCACCTAGCCAAGTAACTCAAACTTTTGGTTCTTTTTTTGTTTGAAACGATCTTTCTTTTTCTTTTTTATAGCAATGGTAAAGGTAAAGAGATGGCCCAGATTTGAGATAGAAAGATGAAGAAGAACTGTTTAGAAATGGAAGATGAGAAAATGGAATAAAGAGTACAGGTTGAGTGGCTCTGATACCATTTTTATATGTCCTAGATTCAGACAGGATCATTCAATCGGACTAAAGGGATATGATCTCACCAAAAGGGAGAAATGGTGGATTGAATGGTCGCACAAACATTGCGGAAGGCTGCTGATATTCCCGAACTCCGATTTTTGCTTGATATGACACACAATTCCAACAAAAAGGAGTCTGTTTACTTGGATATTACGCACCAAGAAAAAAGAAGTGTTCTAAGCAAAGAACAAATAGAATGAACTCGAAATATGAAGAAAATTGATTTATCATTGCCGAAGAAAGGATTACATATTTATAGTAACAAAATCATATGAAAGACTTAGAACTTTGTGGAAAATCCACCTAGGAAAACAACAAAGACTAGAATAGTCAAATGACTCTTCGGTTCAAGTTCTTGTCGATGTGACCCCTCACCTATTGTCCAGGTTCATTCGAACCAGCCTGGTCCATAGATGACCCTTCCGCTACTGTTCAGGTTCATCAGTGGTGATCGGGTCCATGGCGGTGAGGATCATCATGGTTTAAGGGTGATCCATACGACCCCCCGAGTGTCCTTCACAAACGAGTTGTGTTCGAACGTGGGCCAAATATTTAGACAGCTTCAGAACCTTTGCCTTAGAGAAATTTACGAGTGAGAAGTCCATCATAGTGTCGAACACGGAGGCAAGATCGATGGTTCGATCATCGGAACATGCGGTACGGACCAAAAGAGCCAAAAGTGAAAAACATTGATCATCATCGGTCTTCTTCACGTCCCCAAGTGGATCCTGGCTCGACCATCAGTCTTAGCTTATCGATTTGGTCGGGAAATAGCTCCTGCAGGTCGATCAGTTCCATCGTTTGGATGTGGATCCATCCTTAGCTCATTCCGGATGTAAATGGGTTGATGCGGTACACGGTACGGTTGACCTGATTGGTACGGTCTGAATGGCTAACCTCAGTTGAACTGATCTGAGAAGTCTAATATCGATCCTTGTCCATTTCTATGAACTGAGGTGCATCACTGGAACTCTTTCTTCATGGAGTCGAGTAAAACAGTCTGAGCCGTAATCACCCGCTTGGTCGGGAGCTGTTCAATTTGCCACCATCTTGGTCCAGCTTGGCGGGCCAAATCCTATGTTTTGTGGGCCTCGTGGAGGGATACAATCCATATCCTAAAATAACCCCCCCCCCTCCAGTTCACTTGTAGAGGCATAGCGTTCTCAATTAATTTTTAGATTCAGGTTCCGAAAACATAAGATTTGGGTCGGCGTTCACCTTGATGGCTCCCCTTCTATCCGGGGTGACTTTCCCCTGTTTGCTCAGGTCGAAGGTACTTTTCAATTCTTATTCGAATTAGAGGGGTTTTTGTTGCAATCCTTAACCAGCCTCAACCTGAGGGATTTGAAGATCAACTATGAAGCAGCTAGGAGATTGATCAAGACACAATCTAATGGGCTGTATAGAAGCTTTAATTATCTGATCAGAGAAATAATGGACAGAGAGGACACAAAGGTTACTCTGGTGCAGCCTTTGCTATACTTGGTCAGACATGCATCAGCATGGGATTACATTAGATCAATCAGGAAAGACGTTCAGCTAGCAAGAAAACACATAGAGAATGGACAAAGATGGCGTTTACATCAGAGTTCAATGGAGCAGTTTGCTACTATGGATCAAGAAAGATCTCTTTGTTTGCAAAACTGGACCAGGAGTACAACAAGGATGAGCTGGGCTTTAACATGGACCGTGCCTAAGGTGTTGTTGGCTGAAAGAGGGCCTTTCAAGCCAATAAATGGAAAGATCGACCAGCTTGGTTTAAGTTGGCCGGTTTGCTTAGTTAGGTGTATTTCTGATTTTTGTATTCTAAACCAACTAGGACTAGGATTAGGGTTAAGGTTTCATAAACCAATTAGAAATAGGTTTTAGTTTTCCTTTTAGAGTTAGGATAAGGTTTTCTAGTTAGGGTTTTCTATCTTGTCTTTATAAAGCCAAAAGCAGCACATATTGTAACTTACGCATTCTTTAATAAAATCTAAGCTTCTGGCTTGTCAAACTCGTCCCTTAGGGGACCTCAACCTTTGTTCACGTGGAACAAGTTTTGTTTGTCACACAAGGTAGCGTGAGCTTCTGTGATTCATCCTAGACATGAAGCAAGGTTATCTTGTGTCTCAGTAGTCGCTAAACAACTCTAGAGCAGACCATAGCTCTATGGTGAAGATCAACCCAACGTCCTGGAGCTTCTCAGGCTCAAGGATCCACCCATCATCCCTCAAGTGTGATTGGGACGAGTCTTCATATCCAAGGCCGCACATGTGTGGTACCAGAGATTGAACCATCATTGGCTACTTCTTGTCAAGGAGAATATTCAATATTTCAACAAGAACAAGAGGAGCAGAAGCTTTGTGTGGTCCTATTGTCGACCTAACCAAAGCAAAAGAAGAAGGAAAACTTGATGCGGCGCTTGTAGTTCATAAGGAGTCATCTGAGACTTTGATTGAACAGGTGGATTCATTAGATTTTCTTCTTATTATTCACTGACCAGGCCTCTTGTTTGTGTTAAATTCAGTCTCGTGGATCACTTAAAGCTTGTCAAGAAGCTGCACAACTTTATCTTTGAACCAGGAGGAAAGCTATGTGAGTTTAAGAGCAATAACAACATTCTGGTGCAAAGAGCAACAACCAAGCTGAGTATGCACAAAAATTTCATCCTCAAAGAGCAGGATTTGGGGTCAAATCCTTTTAAAGGAGGAGGGGGTAGTGTAACTCAAATCAGCAGCAATGGCAAGATGAAAGAGAGCAAGTCTGAGTTGCATCAACTTCTCAAGGACTTGCAGCTTTGTCCTCATCATCCTAGACCAAGAAAACACGTGATTCATGCTGATATGAGATCTAGGGAGAGCTTGTAACACAAGACATCAATGGTACAAGCAAGGGTATCCAGAAAAGACAAGTTCAAAATCGAGTTCTTCACTTTACATTCTGACTTGAGTTGGCTTGTGGACAACTGTGGAAAGATCAAGGATGACCCAAGAGAGGAAAGGGACGGTCCTAGACTCAAGAATGAGTATGGGGATCAATGTACACGACCTCCTGATTAGGAGAAGCATGTCAGTCGATTCACATTGAGTTTGGATCGAATTGGGTTGAGAGATGTCTAGAATCTGCTTATTCTCAACCATGTGGGATTGGTGCGTCCCACCAGAGTGTGGAACAAGGTTCTTAGTCAGTCATGAAGAGCCAGTATTACTTGCTGAGATATCTTGTGTGCTAAGAATCTTTACAGCCAGAGCAATGTATGAGGAGCAGGATATGAATGTGTTTATCTTAGATGGTTCGGATTTGAGGACAAATCCTTTTAAAGGAGGAGGGGATGGTGCGATCCTTACCAGCCTCAACCTGAGGGATTTGAAGTTCAACTATGAAGCAGCTAGGAGATTGATCAAGACACAATCTAATGGGCTGTATAGAAGCTTTAATTATTTGATCAGAGAAATAATGGACAGAGAGGAGACAAAGGTTACTCATGGTGCAGCCCTTTGCTATACTTGGTCAGACATTGCATCAGAATGGATTACATGAGATCAATCAGGAAAGACGTTCAGCTAGCAAGAAACACACAGAGAATGGACAAAGATGGCGTTTACATCAGAGTTCAATGGAGCAGATTGCTATATGGATCAAGAAAGATCTCTTTGTTTGCAAACTGGACCAGGAGTACAACAAGGATGAGCTGGGCTTTAACATGGACGTGCCTAAGGTGTTGTTGGATGAAAGAGGGCCTTTCAAGCCCAATAAATGGAAAGATCGACCAGCTTGGTTTAAGTTGGCCGGTTTGCTTAGTTAGGTTATTTCTGATTTCTTGTAATTCTAAACCAACTAGGACTAGGATTAGGGTTAAGGTTTCATAAACCAATTAGAAATAGGTTTTAGTTTTCCTTTTAGAGTTAGGATAAGGTTTTCTATCTTGTCTTTATAAAGCCAAAAGCAGCACATATTGTAACTTATGCATTCTTTTAATAAAATCTAAGTTTCTGGCTTGTCAAACTCGTCCCTTAGGGGACCTCAAACCTTTGTTCACGTGGAACAAGTTTTCTTTGTCACACAAGGTAGCGTGAGCTTCTGTGATTCATCCTAGACATGAAGCAGGGGTTATCCTGTGTCTCAGGAGTCGCTAAACAACTCTAGAGCAGTCCATAGCTCATGGTGAAGATCACCCAACGTCCTGGAGCTTCTCAGGCTCAAGGATCCACCCATCATCCTCAAGTGTGATTTGGACGAGGTGTTCCTATCCAAGGCCGCACCAGGTTTGCGGGGTGATTTGCTCATCGCAAAGGTCCATAGCGGTAATGATTATGATGATGTAGATCATGCAGTGCTTAGGGTGATATCTCGTTGCTAACAGACCTAGGGATCAGAAAATAAACAGAACCCGAAACCCCGAACCAAAAACGATCCAGTAAGAATGAATCCCAACCGATCCAAACCCAACATAAATACCGAATGGATCTTGTTCTAATGGTAATTTTGGGTTATGAGTATTATCCGAACCGAACCTGAACCCAAATGGATATCCAATACAACCCAAAGAATTTAAAATCCAAAAGTAACTTATACCAAACATGATCTGAATTCCCTAATATGTAGCCAAAATACACTAAGATATTATTAAACATCTAAAATAATTATCTATTATATAAATACTTAGCTTTTTTTGAACACAAACTTAAATACTTAGCTTAATATATGTTTATTTGGTTAATATTAATGTTTTTTTTTTTAATATTAATACTTAGCTTAATATAGATTTTGGCTAGATTGTTTATCTTATTTGGTGTATGTCTAATTTCTTGTCATTGGGTTTTCTGTTTCAGAGTTTCAGGTTCGGCTTCTTAATGATTGAAGGTGGCAGTTGAAACTTGAAGTTTTTAGATTTTTGTTTTGTTCTCATTATCTAAATTCACGAGAACTTGGTTTCCGTTTTATGAATTCATTTATTTGGTTTCTTTATACCAATAACCGTGTTTACCTTTCGCTTGATTTTCAAATGATCATGTTTTTGATGTTCTTTTTTTATTTTTGAACCGATTTTACTTATGCTTTGGTTATAAAATAGGTAAAAATCAGGTAATCTTAAACCGAGGAACCGACTTTACTTATGTTTTGGTTACAAAGTAGGTACAAATCAAGTACTTTTAAACCGAAGAACTGCCCGAAATTACATCGGGTTGTACCGGTTCTTTGAAGATTTTCTAACTTGATCCCAACCCGATAAAACCCGACAGGTTCTGAACCAAACTTTCATATAACCCAGTTGGGGCTGATTTTGATAAGACCGGTAAACCGAGACCTGATTGGACAAATCGGAAAACCGATTGGACTCCGAATGCCCACGCATAATCAGAATTTTGGAGTACAACTGATTTCGGTTGAGGATAAGTTTTAGTTGATTCAACTGGATCGATTAGACTTGATGTCCAGTTTGCTTTGAGAAGCTGAACCGTCGGCGCTGAGTGAGCGGGAGGGTTTTCTAGGCCCAGTATGCCCGTTTATATCTAATGATGACGTTGGGGACCCGTACCCTTTCTTCTTATAAATATGCATCTCTTTTGCGTTATTTCTCTGTTCTTCTATGTGCTTTCAGGTATTCTCTCTCTATCTCTCTCTCTCTCTCTCTCTCTCTCTCTCTCTCTCTCTCTCTATTTCTCTCTCTCTCTAGATTAGGTCAGTCCTTTCACTCACGAGTTGTTGCCTGTCGATTGCCCGGTAAGAAGCATGGCCCGAGAGAAATATTATCCAGAAAAAAGAAGGAGAAGGGTGTTCCCTCTGAGTCGAGTCCTACAGAAGATTTGGGCGGAAAACAGGAGCTCGCTCGATGACTTTAGACGTATTCGCTGGGATGCTATGATGGATCAGCTTCTCTTGATCTCTGGCAGCGTCTCTTGATCACCGATGCTGTGAGACAGTGAGTCGAGTGAGACCAAGGGGAGTTCCTCGGGAAGTAGGGCAGATGGTGTTGATTTCTATCCGACCTGCTTCTATCTGGGTGGTACTTTGAAGAGCTCGCGGCCATAGCTCCCACGCTATTGCCGTCCTTTGATCGTGGAAGTTCAGATTCGTGTTTGGAACCTGGTCGACTCCTGTCAGCGTGAAGAAGCTCTTGAGGGAGTGCGGGGCCACTGGTGTGACTTTTCTATTGCCAACGTACGAGGAGAGGACGTAGAATCCTCTGATCGGGTTCCAATGTGAGTACAATCTTACTTTCGGGAGGATACCAAATTGTGGTTCCGCATCCCCCGATTGATAATGTCATATTTCTTTCGTCGGGACGTGGCGATCTCCCAGTTTTTGAATGGCTCGTGGCGCATTGCGGTGGCATTGATGGTGTTGGCTGCGGAAGTCGACATTTCAATGAGGATTCAGGTTTTCAAGGAACTAAAATATACGCAAGCTCAACCAAACGACTTGTTCATAGTGGAGATGAGACCAATGTATAATATCCTGGTGGGTCACCCAAACACGACAGAGCATTGGCAGCGCTACTAAGGCAAATGAATTTTCCTTTGAGGAGGCCCCAGGCAATTACTATCGAGTGCTTTGGAACCATAAAATAGGTATATTATTATAGCTAAACAACTGGTGTTACTTTTTGTTTCTAATTTTCTAATTTTGCTCATACTTTGCAGACGTTCATCCCAGGACTATCACTTACCCCGAGAGCGAGAAGTTTTTCGAGAACCCCCAAGAATCTGTGGCCCTCAGCCATCGACGTTGACTGAGACTAGTCGTGTGAATATTTTACGGTTCCAAAAGCGCATCGCGATAGGTATAGCGCGGGTCTTGTTCTCTTCTTTTTCTTTTTATATCGTTGTACGTCTATCGGTTGACTCTGTGGGTCGTGCATTTGATTGGGTGTCCGATCTACCGTGTTTGGTCGATTTCAGGGTTAAAAAGCCTTTGCAACTATTCCCAAGGAAAAGGCAGGCTCAAGTAAAGAAAGCCAAGAGGATGGTCATGCGGATCTCAGTGCCCTTATAGGAGAGGAGATGAGCTTGACGGGATTGAATCTGATGACCGTGCTGGACAGGATGGGTTCAGAAAACCTGTCAATCGGTGCACCGACATCAAGCGTCGTTGCCCTGCCAGCAGATAATGTGGATTCTGAAAAGAAGGATTCAAACTTTGAATCCAAAGAACCAATCAAGAGGAACATGAGCAAAAAAAGGTCGAGTAGTGACCGCTCTAAAGGAGATTAGGCATCTGTGGTGTCTTTGGCGATGTCTCCGAGCAGAAGCAGAGGAAAACGAAGAAAAGGAAGAAGTCCCATACGGGGGTACCAGACCACAACAGGCACTCTTAGGAAACAAGGATAACCGATCTGCAGATTTGGATCCCGGCGAGGTCTCGTATGAGGGTTGATGAGGAAGAAGTATTCTGAGGACACTTCCTGGGGACATAACAATGGAGGGAGGATCGGTTCTTTCGTTCTGGGACCGTAATGGTACTAAGGCCCAAGGGGGCCCTGGAACGAAGGTACTTCCGAGGTCCCCGAGGCGGCGTTGAAGGAAGGCGCCACACCTCTTCTGGAGGTTCCCAGAACACCATGCTTGAAATGGTCAAATTTTGGTACTCGAGCGGGACTCCACTTATCAATGCCCATGAGCCAATGGGCCAAGCTAGTTTGTTCAGGTAAAGGGTGGTCTTCTGGAGATGCCCGGCAGTCGGGTACTTGAACTTCTACAGTGCATACATCGAAGCCGCCAAAAATTTTGTCTTGGTGAGTAAACTCGACCGCATATTCTTTGTTGCCTTTTTGTCGGGGTTCCAATTTTCTGATCAGGTTTTTTCTTTCTTTGCAGCATGAAGGTCGTATGAATTTTCTGGTCCGTAAGTATTACAAAGGTTTGAAACATACAATATCCCAAAGGAAAATCGTAGAAGTACATTCGAGAAGGAGAAAGCAAAGGTAGGCAGCTTGGGACGCCTTTACTTAAAGGAAGTTGGAGCAGTTGAAGCAGGCGGCAGAGACAGCAATCATTGAGAGGGATCGAGCGATCGCTCGGAAGAAGGCAGACCAGAAAATGGCTGATGTCATAGAGCTAGAACTAGGGACTGCCCAGGCATCTTTGGAAGAGATGGCTCGGGAGAAGGACATGCTGGAGCGAGAAAATGACGATCTGGAACAGAGCAAGGTTGCTTTTGCCTTGAACTGGTCAAAGAGGTTAACCAAATAAAAGAGTCCCAAATCCGAGAAGTGACCATGGAGCGGTCCAGGGTCTTGGCCGCAATGATTGTGAAGTGCAACCGTCGCTTTGAAACATCCGCCACCGTGAGCCTCGACGAGATGCCTATGAGATGAAGGGCAGCCTCCTTTTCCAAGCATCCGGGACGAAGAAGTGGTCTTTAAATGCTAGAGATAGAGGCGCGGCTATCCTCAATATGATAATGATGTTTTTTCCTCGTAAGAGGTTCAACTCGAGGGAGAGGTGTTGAGCTGGAAGTCGGTGAAATTCTGGAGGCCGGCCTCTCTCTTTCTCTACTCCGTCTCACATCTAGGTTCTTCGCCGAGCTTCTCTTTTCTGGAATCGATCTGTTCGGGTCAAACGTCAGCTTGATCAATCTAGAGGCTATTGCCAACCTTAGTGCCTCAATCATTTCTCTTGTCGATGATGTAGCAAAACCGAGTGTGCCTCCCACTCAAGACTTGGCTCTCGATAAAGATTCGGATGACCGATCAGGACACAAAGTCAATGACGAGGTTCCTGGCAAGGTCAGACTGACCCTCAAGCCGCTGGATCGGAAGGAGTCAAACAGTGTTTGGAGACAGGCGAAGGTGAGCTTGAGAAGAGACTCATCACAAGGAGCCCTTCAATAGTCAATAAGGGTCAACGCCAGATCGTTTGAGACAACGGATTAGGGTCCATGTTGTTGTGTGTCTTCTTCTTTTCTTTTTTTCCTGAAAACTTTAACTTTCGGGTCTGTGAGCCCATGTTTGTCTGTAACTCTCATTATCCAATGGCTTTGACCTTTTCGTTTATTTTACCATTTTTATTATAGCTCGAAGTAATTTAGCAAATTTTGTTTTATGAACGCGAAACTTAACAAATTATCAAAGTGCCTTAATTCATTAGTAAGCGCGGAATTTCTGAAAACATATTGGTCATTTCGATGATTAGTTTAGCCGGTCTTTGATTCTAGACTCGGCATAACGCAATAACTTTTTGTCGGTAGATCCGAACAAAAAATTTAATGATTACCGAAGTGTGTTAAATCGATTTCTAAGGTTTTCTTGTCTAATCCAATTTATGTTTTTGGGTAAGCTGTTAGCCCGGAGCTGTACTTTAAACTAAATGAAATTTGAACCTAAATTGGAACGTATTGTGGTTCTTATGGCGATAATTGGTTCCTAGCTAGCTTAATCGTAATCTCAACAATATTTTGGTTGGCCAAACCTTGCTTTGACATTGTTAAGAAGCTAAGAGCCATCGCCCCATCAGTTGACCGATTGCTCCCGCAGGGCTTCAGGTGGCCAATGAAGCGACAGATCCTTTGATTAAGTGTCTGATCAGGACGTTGTTCGAGTATCAGTACACGGTATGCTGCGGAGATTTTCTTGTGTTGCAGGGGTGTAGATTTTGGAAGGTCAAGCAATTGCTTGTGACCGGAATGAGCTGATTGCTCGTGGTCCGAGCGCTTGCCGTATGGCGTACTTGGTTTGTCTGTTTTCTTTTTTGGTATTACGGCTAGACCGGTTAAGGCTGCCTACCTACCCCCGAGGAGGATCAAGCCATCCGTAGTTCGTTGTCATTGAAAAAAATGGCTTTAGTGGCGAATTTACTCATTTTTGTAGTATTTCTTGACTGGTTAAGTTGCCTACATACCCCCGAGGAGGATCAAGCCATCCATAGTTCCTTTTCATCGACTAAAAGTGGCTTTAGCGGTGCATTTACTCTTCTTGTTTTTATAGTCAAGTAAAAGTGGCTTTAGCGGCGCATTTACTCGGTTTTTTACTGACATGAGTAAAATCGGCAATTGGTCAGTTAACTGTTGAATTGACATGGGACGTTAATTGTTAGAGTTTGACCGTAGCGACTGATATAGCTATTTATTACTAGTTTTATGCCATGTTATAGGCTCTATTTAGGGTTTATTATGTGTGTATAGGCTATGTTTTGAGGTTTTATATGTCCAAGTGAGTTTTAGAGATATATGGAGATACTTGGAGATTTTGGAACATTTAGAAGAGATGAATCTGTAGCTGATCATTGAGAGAGTCGAAATACAAGACAGCCATCAACCGATGACAAAATCTTGGCGTCAACCGATGGTAAAATACCAAGATCGATCGATGTTGCACACTTGCCATCGATCGATGACCAATTCACAGATAGTCGATCTCAAGCCCAAGTTAGAGACAAATGACGAAGATACCCTGGAACGAGTTTTGACCTAGATTTTAGGGCTTTATGTATTGCACCAGAGGGTGTGCAGATTGTGTGAACAAGTATTCTATTATAGTTTTAGAGTTTTTTAGGGGAGATTTGTATCTTCTCCCAGTATTTTATCAATGCATTATATTCAGATTATCATTCTGACTTTAATTATGTCTGAGTAGTCATCAGCTAGATTTAGGGTTGAATGAAGAAATCATGGATTAGCCCAAAAGTAGGATTGCTAGGTTGAGATAATATCCATCAATTGAGTTATGCTTAATGCTTGTATTATGGAGTAACTAACTAGGATCTCAAAGTAGGACACGGACGACTACGAGAGTAGATTGTGTGCCAGAATAGACTCTATTGAACTAGGTTGTTAGGCGGCATGCGAAAGCTGGTCTAATTTCCTTGGTGAAATTATCAAATATCGTTCATACTTCCTTCTGATTTCACCATCGATCGACATCAGTCCTTAGCCGTCGATCGATGGTCTTCCCATTTGCTCGCCTACGAGAGTTGGAATTAAAAGGGTCAAAATAGTTAATATTTGAGTTCTAGAATATTTACATTTCCGTGCTTCCTATTCCTTATAGTCCATTAAGCTTGAAACCCTAGATCTAACATATTAACATTTGCATCTAGTTAGTTTAGTATCATATTTCCATATTTAAATTATTAGCATATTTCCATATTGCATCTACACCTTCTAATAAGGAATATTTCAATAAACCGATTTATTGGTACTAATATAAATAATTACCTATTACTACACTTGATCTCTCTTGGAAAGAGTATTGCTTTGTGTCTTAGGATTAATGGTTAATTTGACAGTTAATTGTTTAGGATATTCATACCCTGCTAGAACAATAAACACACCGTGTCAAATTTGGTGTTGTTGTCCGGGGAACATTGATCGCCATTATATTTGATTTCTAGGATCCAGTCTAGGTTTGTTGTTACTTTCAAGTTACTGAATTTTTCTTTTCTTGTTTTTCAGGTACATGCAAAAGAGGTATTGTCGACAAGCACTGATCAACGGCATCTACTCAGCGTCGCCTGACACCTCTGTATGGATCGCATCAACCGACATCAGAACTCAAGCATCGACCAACATTAACCACACGACATCGATCGGCGAACACATACCCGCAGTGATCAACGACAGCAGGCGAGCTTAGATGGTTGCGACTATTGTATTGGTTCAGAATTAGAATGGAGACTTGCGTGATCTCAACGGTCACCTGCGTAATGCAGCAGGTCAAAAGATAGACGATCAGGAGGCTGTAATCCTAGATACAAAAGCAGAAGCAGAGGTAGACGCTGTAGTAGCTCAACCATTAGCTAACGCTCAAGCTTTTCACAGAACACTGGCTTACTACAACCGTCCAGACTAGTTCTACGCCAACAGATTCGACATTCGCCCTCCATCTTTTCAGAGAAACGATTTTGAGATCAAGGCCGCTTTCTTCAGACTTGTAGCGCAAACGCCTTACCATGGTTGCGTCATGAGCACCCTATGGATCATCTGGAACGATTTGAGGATCTAGTGACTGGTATTAAAGCCAATGGAGTCCTGAGGACTATCTTTTCTGTAATATCTTCAAGTAATCACTTGCTGGAGAAGCTTTGTATAGGCTTAAGAAGCTACCACTAGGATCTCTGACATCCTGGAGTGACATCAAGAACGCTTTCTTGTGTAACTTCTTTGATGACGCAAGAGCAGAAGATCTAAGGAGCAAGATTGCTACTTTTTCACATGAACCTTCATAGTCTTTCAAAAACTCATGGATCAGATTCAAGTCATACTAGAGAGACTTCCAAATCACAGGTTCAACGAAGTGTAGCTTCTTAGCAATTTCTTCAAAGGTATTGGATTACAATATCATATGGCTTTTGATACAACTAGTGAGGGGAATTTCAGCACTAGGAGTCATGAAGAAGCTACTAGACTGATTGAGAATCTGGCATCCAGCAGCAATACCAAGAATACAGATTTTGAGAGAAGGAAATCGGCTTTAGCTACGAGGAAGGAGCAGATTGAAGAAGTCAAGGCAAAAACTGGATAGTGTTTTAAAATTTCTCAAGAAATTTTTACTTTGTTGATCTCGACCATTTTACCCCTTCGGGAGGGTTATTACAACGATCGTCGAGCCATGCAAGCCTCCTCGTAGATGACATAGACAAAACCTTTCTTTCAATCGGCTTTTTCGTTACAAGAGTGCTTACTTAGTTCGTGTAGAGTATATGCGTTCTTAGCTGCAGGCTGTTTCGAGGCGTTCTGGTTTTTTTATGATTGCTCATGTATCTTCCTCCATTTGGATAAGGTTGATGGACCAAGCAATGGCATCTTGTAGAGAAGACGTCGGGTGTCGGTAGATATCATCCCGGAACGTTGAGTGGACCAATAAAATGTGCTTGAGAGCTTCTATCGATAATTGGTCTGGAATGTTCACAGTGGAGACGACGATTTTGAATTTTCCATAAAGTTTTGTAGGCTTTGGGTTAAAGATTGGCACAGATGCCATAAGTCGTCGGTGGTTGTTCCGTGGTGGAGTGAACATTATTTAATGTTTAAGTAATGTCGCTGATAGATCGCAGAAGTTGTCGACTCGGGAAGCCTGGAGAACCAGGTTAGTACCAGCCCGGTGAGGATTTCGACGAATAGGTGGTAGTAGCCTGCTTCTTTTTCATCATCGGTGAAGTTGACTCACAACATCGCTATGTTTAACGCCATTACGTGGTCGGTAGGGTACAAGTTGCCGGAGTAGGATGGAACGTATAATTTTTTTTGTAACCTAGAGCAGTATATCGCTTATCCATCGAGAAAATGGGATTAGAGCATTGCGGCAAGGAAACGGTCGATTAGCGGAGCTGAGCTTGTGCCGTGGTAGATTTGGAATGAATGTCCTGGAGCGAGAGCTTGAGCTCAGCAATGTCGCGAATGGTCTCTAGATATGGGCCGTTAGGGTTTTGTGTGGCGCCGCTGACAGTTAGGCTTGTAGTTTCGGCTATTGGTTCTTCTGCTTGAGCCTTACGGTCTGTGTTGAAGAGTTGTTTTCGGATGGTTGGAGGGTTAGTCGTTTGACCGGCCAGAGGAGCGAGGACAGCAGCTAAGGCCGTGAGCTTCTTGCTCATCGCCTTTTGTGCTTCTTCCTGTTGAAGGAAGCGGGCCATGAAAGTATCCATGAAGTCTGACATGGTTGGTACCGAGGCAGCATGAGTAAGTTCAGACAATTCGTCGGAGGTTGAATCTGCAAGTGTCATGCTGATCTTTGTTTAACGCTACTTCGTTCTGTCTCATGGTGGGCGACAACTGTTTGAATCGAGTTTGGTAGGAAACGAGTTAAGGGGACGGAACTCCTCGCTGGGTTAGTTCGAAGACTTTTTATTATAACTGAATTTTTGGTCGGTTACAAATAAGAAACTATACGGATGAAATAATCCGGTGCTCGGAAAGCTAGCCAGAAAAGTATAAGCTGGCAAGAATACGAAAAGATATAAAACCCTAGTTTCTAGCAGGCATGTGTATGTGTGAATGTTCGGATCCCCTCTATGTTCGTCTCCCCTTCCCTTAAATAGGCGAGCTCCTTTCTCGTCTTACCCTAGATCGGTTCGTCCTAATGGGCTTGGTCTTATCAATCTGAGCAGCCGGGCCGCGAGACCTAATTATGAGCTGAGCTGGAGATCTTTCTTCATGGAACTGAGTAAAACAGTCTTGAGCCGTAATCACTAGCTTGGTCAGGAGCCATTCAATTAGCCGCCATCTTGAGCCAGCTTTTCGGGCCAAATCCTCAAATTTGTGGATCTTGTGGAGGGATGTAATTCATCTCCTACATTGATTATAGTATTGCACTGTCCCATGAAAGCTTATTAAACCCAAGTAACAAGAGACTTAGGAATAAAAGGTTGGAGTGCAGCATGAGGTGTACCTACCTCTCTCAACATGTGCCTCAACAAGTTCAAGCCATCAGTTGTAATGTTATAAGACTCCTCAACGTCCCTTAAATTCTATATATGGAGGACTCTCATCAAACTCAGAAAAGCCACATTTCAAAAAAGTAACATCCAACACCTAACACCAAAAAAACAAGCAACTTTTAACATCAGAACACTCAAGGTTTGTTCTTGCAAATATTGAGATATATATGCATAAACGACAATAATATCTACCGACTGAAAAAAGTACACAACATACATAGTTTAAAAGACGATATGTGAAACAGCCCAGCCCGAAAATATTTGAAACACGTTAAAAATTTCAAGTAAAGATCGGACTAATTTTTCAAGGAAGACTACGAAGAAATACTACAGTTTATTAATGAAATTCGAGACGAAATACTTAAAATCCATAGTGTTACAATAGTTTGATCAAAACTCCTAAAACATTATCCCAAGTTAAAACACTCTTTTCGATAGTCTTTATAGCCTCGCACTCCGGTTACATAATCAAACATTACCTTCATCAAGAAAATAGGGATGAGCATACAAATATATTCAGTGTGAATGCTCCAAACCGTCTACATACAACCATAACATCTAACATTAACGATGAATTCCATTCTAACAATTGATAAATAATTATTTTATCACACTTAGATATTATGTTTGCTAAATTTTGTAATTTTATGTTTTGAGTGTTTATTTCCAATTTAATATGCATTTTAATCTTATCCAGCTTATACTATATCCCAGTGGGTTTGACATCAGACTTCATCAAATGGGCCTCGTCTTCATGGGCTGAAGATAGTCGAGAGATGACTTAAGGAGTGTAGGCTGAAGTGATGTGAAACCCATCTTGAGTCAAAGAGGCCGTTAGGCAGTTATAACCGATGCTGACTCAGCATCGTCTTCCTCATATAAGCTAGTGACCTGTTAAACAAAGCTGAAGAGTGAGAGAAAGTTACGATAGAGAGAAAAATGTCAAAGAGAGAGTCTTATCTCCCGCAGAAGAGCGACAGAGACGGTGGAGGTGATCCCGAATCTTATCCAATTACCGATGGTGAATTTTGGAGGTAATCTCAAGTGTATGGGATTGTACTCAGACTCTATATCGATTGAATGAAATTGTGCATGCTTGAGAATTTGGATCTCTCCCCAAACAGTAGGAAACGAAGTCTGGGTAAACAATCTCTTTGTTCTTTACGTTTATGCTCTTATTCAAGTCTCAATAATCGAACAATATTAGATAGCAAAATATAGGATCCAAGTAGAATCATAGAACAAGCGTAATCAATAACCAACAAGTGGTATCAGAGCATAGGTTGCTTGATTAGGGAAATCGCGATTGGACAAGATTCACAAATTCAGATCTTTACAGATCGAACTATTGTCTTGTGGTTTACGTTTGTTGAGTACAGATTCTCGACGTTAACGAGAGAAATACGGAACCTACTCAAGGTCAGTTTGATATGGAGAAGTTCTATGGAAAAGAAGACTTTGGGATGTGGAAGTACAAGCTTTTTGTGCAGCATGAGATTCAAGGTATTGCATCGGTTCTTGCTGAAGATGCAACTCTGTAAAAAAAAAAGAGAAACTGGAAGTTGGAGTAGATCCAGTTCTCGGTCCAGTTAAAGTCGCTAAAGACACAAGGGTCAAGAATATTATTGGTACGTGCTTAAGTGAAATTATACTGCAGATAGTAATGCCTGAACCTACTGCCTACGAGATGTGGAAAGCTTTGGAACATGACTATCAGACAAAGACTTTTCCAAATCGTATCTATGAAAAGAAACAGTTTGCTCGCTATATGAGATGCTCAAATTAAACTTCAAGCTACTCTCTCAAATAAGAGGTTCTTAGTAGTACTTGAGGATCGAATCCACAGAGACTCGATATTTCACATAATAGACATCGATTTCAAACTAAGCTAAGTTAATAATAGAAAGCAGTAAAAAGATCGTTTTATAAAGTAATCAGGAGAAAAAGCTAGATCTATAGATATATCAATAAATGGTTCCAAGGGTTTATAAGGTTCAATTCCAAAACTTGAATGCAATAAGTAAATTTCCTAGCTCTTGTTGTGGAAGACTATCAGATGTCTAACTCTAATCAAAGACATACTCTCGTTGCGTATCCGATGAATCAAACAAGCAAATAAACCAGATTTGATATTGACCAACTACAATGCTAAACCAACTTTATTGTAAATGGATAACTAGTTTGCAGGATTTAGATTCAGGTTATCGATTACACTCTTGTCCTCACAGTGATCATATGATTCTAGGTCCGAGTTATCAGTCACACTCATTCTGTTAAAACTACTTAAGAAGCTAGTATGAAAAAAATCTTGGTGTAGAAATCTATATGATAAATAACCCTAGCAATCATATGATTATCAGTTTGACATTAAGCTCATGAACCTAGATCTAATAGGGTGATCTACTCAGACATGGAAGCAAAAACACAAAGCATGATGTGAACAGATATCATAGAATAAATCAATAACAAAACCAAAGGAGTTCCAATTAATCTTTGAAGGAGAATTGATCTTCTCTCCAAACCTAAAAGAAAAGCTTAGCTGCCAACAATGGCTTACAAACATACAATATAGTTAAAAACACGTCACATTCTTTGTAAATAAGGAAAACTTTGGGCCAAACTGCAATTACTGGAAGTTGATAAAAACTCATCCGGAACTGTTCAGCATGGTCCTCGTTCGACGCTAGTCATAAACCTCGAATCCTCGACAGCTTCTACTCGGGTGTCAGCTGGAGCCACTTTTCAGTAAAACGATCATAACTTCCCATCTATGATCCTGATTAACCTTAAACCGGTGAAATTGGAAAGCTAACTCAAAGCTATATTTTGTATCAATTATGATCTTCATCTCACGGGAAGGTCTCCATCTGTTTCTAAACTTCTGACCCATCTTCGGAATTCTGCATCTCAAAAATCTCACGAATCTCCAAGTTTCCCAAAACACACCTAGACCTGTAAATGACCTAAAAAGAACTCGAAGTATATAAATAAGACTGGCCTATAATATGGCCTAAAATAGGTAAGTAATGGGACCTATCAACTCCCCAGACTTATCCTTTTGCTTGTCCTCAGCAAAGTAAAGAACAAATCCACGGAAGAGGTTTGAAACAAAGGGACTCACCAGCTCCTTAGAGCACCACCATCACCTTTACAATGTTGCAACCACATCTGAGGAATTTCCATGTGCTCAGACCAAATATAGCAACCTTACCATACCACAACCTACCTGATAACATCTGACATGCCCCTCTACTAACCTCATTTCTAAATATAAAGGTTCTTGCTTTATCTTGGTAGTATCGATCAAATGACACATAGACTCTTACCCCAACAGATTTATAAACACACATGTAGTTTTTATGGTTCATTTCTTCCCTCTTTCACTCTTCTCTGAATATTTTTATCTTCTTTTCTCTCTTATTTTTTAAATTTTAGTTTCATCTCTGGAAAGTGTAGGCGAATAATCGGGTCATAGGATTTGTTCCTACTCCTCGCTTCCAGATTTGTGTGATCACCTCATTAAATTAGAATAGTGGGGTGATAAGAAATTTTCCTACCCTCTACATCACAAAAATCATCTCAATCTTTCTTTCTTTTCTTTCTTTTTCGAGATGCTGAAGAGAGGAGAGAGGGGAACCAGAAACACAAAACTTTACCTTCCAAACATGCATGAGAAATCCGATCCATTGTATACGAAGCCCCAATACAAGCGATTAATTTATTATGTTGGAGGTCAGCTTTGGTTCCTTCAGACATTCTAGAAAGTGTGGATGTTACTGGCAAGACGGTCCAGTTTGGCATTTCCATTTAATACATACTGTTTTCATCAATCAGAATGGTGCTAGGAAGTGGTTAGGCGGTTTCTTCTAGGAACAAAAATTAATCATCCCCAACTGACTCTATTTTGACTTAATAATATGACTCACTGACACTCAAAACAAAAGACAATATCATTAGAAACTCCCCCGGAATTAAAAAACATTGTCCCTAGTGTTATATAGCTTGATATTGGTGAACAAATAAATGAAAACTGTACAAATTAACAAGGATTCGCGAGTATACCTGCTTCCTGCAATGAGCGTCGAGAGACACAATGAAGTGCTTGCTGACACTTGGTAGTGTGGAGTCGATCGATGCTAGCCAGTCGTCGATCGACACTATCCAGTCGTCGATCGATGCTTATCATCTACTCGTGAACCTGGTTTTTAATAGATATTACCTAATAGTGGGTCGCCCTCCCCCCTCCCCATTCAGCGCTTGTTTTTAGTCATTAACTTGACTTCTGGAGATCATATTCAGTCAGGATGAGATTGGGAATTTGCTCCAAAACAACTCCTAATGTCTAACAACTTCAGCTTCAGCATACTTCCCATGAAAGTTTTGATCGAAGCCTCTCCTTTATCTATCATCTCAGATCGAAGAATACTCGAACTTTAGCAAATAGTTTTGAGAAACTTCTGCTTCGCACTCTATACACTATAACATCATCTGAGAGGCTCTGAGGAATCATTGTCAACCGAGAACCATTCTTGGTCCTTTTTCTCTTCTTCTTTTTCCTTTTCCTATTTCCCCCTAACTTAAGCATTTTTCTCTTGGTTTGTTTGGAAGTTTGGAGGGCGTCGTTCGACACTGATGCTGGATTTACAGTCATGAGACTCGAATCTCCTGTAGGTGCTGGATCTTCAGATATCTTTATGCAGGAAATAAACTCCTCGCTTTTGTTCTTCTCCACAAGATCGTAGAAGACAAATTTTTCATCATTAGTCAAACACATCTTATTCTTTTGTAAATCATATGCCCCCACTATAGCCATGAAAGCTCTTCCAAAAAGAAGAGAAGATTTCAAGACTGATTTGATCTCCGAAACATGAAAGTCCACATGGAAAATGCATTCCTCTATGCCTTGGAGTTATACACGAAAGTGAAACTATCTTGAGAAGGTTCCACCTTTAATCGTAACAGTTATGCAGTGTCTTTGGACATGATGCTAACCGCAGATCCAGTATCGTAGGGGGCGTATGAGAAAATGTTGTCATGTATACACCATTGAATCACAAATTTCCCAGGATCTTTTTTCTTCTTTAGAATCTTCATGGGTTCACACATGTCTATTTGAAACAGCATCTCAATATCCGCATTTGTCTCCTTTCTTTCCCTGAAAACATACCAAGCATGTACGAATGATAAGCATCCTCGAAAGACATGTATTTAGGAACCCTCTTCACGCTCTTGTGAAATCCATCAAGTTAAGCTTTGTTGGTTCTCTACTGGTGTTTGGGAACATAAGACTTCTCAGATTTCACTCTCCTCTAAACTGGGATTTTTCCCTTCGTTGTCTGCTGATCCATGACAGTCTCAGGTGTGCATTCTGTTAGATGGCGTCGTTCGACGCTTGCTTCATGCATCGTTGTGTCATTAGAATGGTGTTGAGCGAAGCTCTTTGTGTGTCGTTTGACGCTCCCTTCTGGTGTCGATGGCTCAGGTGCTGGTGTCCCTCGACACCAATAACCACTGCCAAATGACATGAAGCCTTTGACCTTAAAATTACCTTCTTCCAGCTTCTCATGCTTGACCACTCCCGTGGAATCATTTTATATGATGGCATCAATTTGGTGCCTCACGCTTGTTTCAGCTTTTTCTTTAGTCAGAGCGTTTTGCTTCTTCACATCTTTTGTAGTCTCAACAAACTTGGTGTCTAGCTTCTTCACATCCATTTTGACACTCAAATCAATACGAGACACAGCTGCAAGCCAACGATCTTCACTAATCTCAATAGAAGATACAAGATACACATTTTTTTCTGGTAGGACATGAAATTACACTTCGGAGATAGCGCAGGGAACCGCAAACTTCCAAGGGTTTTGTGGCCTTGTGTGTTTCCTGGCTTCTACAGCTGATGTTCTAACCTCATCATATAATGCAGTGATCTCTTCCATGGTCTCTCTAGAGTTTTAGAAGAACTGAATGAAGTAAAATTCTTGATAAGCATCAGAAAAGGAGACACCTTCATATATCATCCTCACTCTCTTGTGAAAACAAGCTAATTCTTCTAAACTGATAGGTGGTCTCATATGCTTGGGGACAACAGAGTCTGGAATGCCAGGCTCGTACGCTCAGTTTATTCCAACTTTATCATGAAACCCAAAAATGCGTTCCACCTTGAGCGTCGATCGACTCTAATTGAGTGTAAACAACGCTGTCGTTTGGTGCAATCTCCATACCCTTTTTTGTAGGGAATCAATTAGTGCTGGAGGTTCATCAATCGACTCTCTGTTCTAGTGACGATTCCTGACCCAAATTTTGAGGCTGTTTTTGATCCTCTAGCTCCAAGATTATCTTGAAAATTATTTCTAGGATTTGTCTCTAGCCTCTTCGCATCCTCAAAAATCTGGCGAACCTTAATATCTGGCTTCTTGATATGAACGGGAATTAAAATTTCTCATTCGGCTCATTGTAGGCAGAATCCGACTCATGATCGCAATCAACAACCTCCTCATGATGGCCTTCAAGGATCATGTCAACCATATCATCAAGCTTCCTCTATCGATTTGTTGTAGCATCATCGAGAAACTAATTGAGGAAGGCATTCCTTATGTCATCCCAGGTAGTACGAGATCCTGGTGGTAGCTACTTGAGGCAATAAGCTGCATATGGGAAGAGTTTGCATAGATAGTAGTCTTCAGAGGATCCATTGTACTGAATACATGATGCTATATCCTCAAATGTTTAAATATGAACCACTAAATACTTATGAGGGAGACCAAGAAACGGATTCTCACCAACAAGAGAGATATATGCAGGATTAAACTCAAAGAAATTCCTCTAGAGTGCATAACGAATCGCAGACTTGTTAGCGTAGAACTCTTCTGGACTGTTGTAGTCTCTAAGTGCCCTCCGTCGTTCACTCTCATCATTCAGAATAACATAAACCCCTTGTGTATAAATTAATTGGCATGCGCTGTTGCATACACGACCTTCTTATTCTTACCCCATCCGCATCAACCTTAAGTATGAGCAATTCGGCCATCTCTGTCTTTCTACGTGGCGTCCACTGACTCTTCCTTGGCGTCATTCAACACTATTTTTTAGAGGCATCTATTTTATGCTCTACGAGCATCATTCGACGCTTGCCATATGTTCATGCATTCCTGATCCAGTAGATCTTGTATTGAGAGCTCTTTCCCCTTGTTTCTTTCGGTATTCATAAGCATGTACCTGAAACCGCAAAGAAAGAGAAAATAAGTATACTGAAAAGAAAAACCTATTCTAAATCCAACACCTAATCTACTGGTGATTAGAGATTCCGAAAACAGTGTCAAATTTGATATGCTCAAATTAACCTTGAAGCTACTCTCTCAAATAAGAGGTTCGTAGTAATACTTGAGGATCGAGTCCACAAAGACTCAATACTTCACACAATAGACTATCGGTTTCAGAGTAAGCTAGATTAACAATAGAAAGAAGTAAAAAGATCAGTTTATAAATTTATCAGGAGAAAACGCTAGATCCAGAGATTTATCAATCAATGGATTAAAAACTACAATCAATGGTGCCAAGGTTTAAAAGGTTCAGTTCTGGAACACAAACGCAATAAGTAATTTACCCAGATCTCTCTGCAGAACACTATCATGTTTAACTCTAATCTAATACCAACTCATATCCGATGAATCAAACAACCAATAAACCAGATTCGATATTGTCCAACTACAATCCTAAACCAACTCTCGATGTGAATGGAAAACTACTTCAGCAGGATTTAGATTTAGGTTATTGATTGCACCCTCGTGTCTCACGATGATCCTATGATTCTAGGTTCGTGTTATCAGTCACACTCTCATGTTTTCCAAGTACTTAAGAAGCTAGTATGATAAACAATTCTAGTGTAGAAAACTATAAATAACCCTAGATCTAACATGGTGATCTACTCAAACATGGAAGCAGAAACACAAAGAATCATGTGAATAGATATCATAGAATAAATCAATAACAAAACCAAAGGATTTCCAATCAATCTTTGAAGGAGAATTGATCTTCTCTCCAAACCTGAAAGAAAAACTTAGCCGTCAACAATGACTTAGAAAAATATAATATAGGTTAAAAACACGTCAGGAAATTCTTTGTAAATAAAGAGAACTTCTGGGACAAACTGAAATTATTGGAATTTGATTAAAACTCACCCGCTACTGATCATCATGGGCATCATTTGACGATCAGGGGGCATCAGTCGACGCTAGTCATAAACCTAGAATCCTCAACAGATTTTGCTCGCGCGTCAGATGGACCTCTCTTTAGTAAAATGATCATAATTTCCAATATATGATCCTGGTTGATCTCAAACCAGTGGTATTGGAAAGCTAATGCAAAGATATGTCATGTTGCAAAATGTGAGCTCAATGTCACCACAGGATTTCTCCATACGTTGCTATACGTCTGACCTATTTGCTAGTTATTCATTTCAAAAAGCTCTAGAATCTCCAAAGTCCTAAAACACAACTAGACCTGTAAATGACCTAAAAAAGACGCGAAGTACATGATGAAAACTCTAAATATGTCCTTTAATATGGATTAAAATAGGTAAATACTGAGACATGTCATTATAAGATGGAGGATTCTAAGAGTATCGAGGGGAATCTCGATTGTTTCCTAAAGCTCATTGGAGATTTGGCAAACCTAAGCATCAATCCGAACGATGAGGATCAAGCCATTCATATTCTTACCAGCCTCCCACCATAGTATAAGGCTTTGGTTCACACATTGGAATACGGAACACGGAAAGAGACTCTAACTGTATGAGATGTTACCACGTCTTCATATGCTAAAGAGATAGGTCTCAAGCAAAGAGTTTAGTTGGGGATGTCTAGATCAAATGAGCAGGGTTGTATGTTGATTCTTTGGAAATAAAGAAAGAGAAATTTAACAGAGGGTTTGCAAGGTCTGGTAGAGGAAGGTTAAAGTCTCGTGATGGCAGATCTAAATTATAACCAAGGTATAACAGGAATGAAAACAATACAGAATGTTTCATCAGCGGAAAGGATGGTCAATGGAAATGAGAATGCCCCAGAACTGGAACAAAAATGGTAATAAGGTTCCTCCTTCAAACTCAGTGAATGTTGATGCAGAGTCTAAACAGTCATTGGTAATAAAAGGAAGTGTTAAAGACACGAGGGAAGAATTGGATTTCGGTTGCTCATTTCACATAATTTCTCAAAGAAATTTTCTATTTCACTTCAAATAAATGGAAGGAGGAAAGGGGATAATGGCAAACAACACTCATAGCAAATTCAAAGGAATTGGAAAAATACAAATCACTAATGTAGATGGCATTGAAGTAACTAACAGCAGTCAGATACATGCCAAACATTAGCGGAAACCTAATCTCTTATGGGTTACTAGAGAAGAAAGGGTGAACATATGAAGGTGGAAGCTTTAAGGTTGAGTTCTATAAGGATGGTCAAAAGGTTATTTCAAGAAAATACAAGGATGGATTATACTATCTTCAAGGACCCGTGTCAAGAGCTAAAGCTGACGTCACTAATGCAAAACCAGATATGACTAATGTGGCATTCTAGACTTGGTCACATGATCGCGAACATTTTCAAGGAAGGATACATTTAGCTTACAGAAATGGACAAGTTCGACATTTGCAAAAGTTGTGTGTTAGGGAAGTCACATAAACAGAGTTTTCCTACTTTTAAACACACAATGGGGATCTCCATCGACTCTAGAAAGCTTAGGCGGATGTAACTACTTTGTGTGCTTTATTGATGATTTCTTAAAGAAGGTTTGTGTTTACTTTCTAAAGACCAAGAATGAGGCATTTGAAGAATTCAAGGATTGGAAGGAAGCTGTACGTGGAGAATCAGACTGGGAAAATGATCAAGTGTTTAAGCACGGATAATAAACTTGACTTCTGCAATTCAAGGTTTGACAGTTCGTGCAAAGAATCAGGGTTATGAAGGCAAATTACTTGCACCTACACTCCACAACAGAACGAAGATTCAGAAAGAATGAATACGATGATCATAGATAAGGTCAGGAGTATGTTTGCTGAGACTGGTTAGGCACAAAATTTTGGGGCTGAAGCTACGTCTACTGCAGTTTACTTAATCAACAGGACTCCAATATTGGGTTTAATCTACCGTAGGAACTATGGTCAGGAGAGAAACCAGACTTGTCACATTTGAGAGATTTGGGTGCTCATCTTATGTTCACACCGTTCAGGAGAATACAAGTCTGAAAGCTCTGAAAGGCACGTTTTAGGTTGTCCTTTACGAGTGAAAGACAATAGAGTGTGGATGCTGGATGAAGGAAATTGTATAACTAGCAGAAATGTTGTGTTCCATGAGGATGAAGTGCTTAAATACATGATGGTTTCATCAGGCTCTAAGGATCAGGAAAAGAATAAAACTAGTTCAAAGAGCAAGAGGAAAAGTAAAAGGGTAAAATTCAGTGGTGATTTGATTCAACGTCCTTCGTATAATGGTTTTGAGTTTGTAGAGATATCAGGCCAAGGTGGAGACACATCAGGATCTCAAAACTCTGAGGATTTTGATGCTGAGGATCAGTATTTGGAAGAAACTTGTTCAAGAGGTTCAAATAGTTCTGAGGAAGAAAAAGGGAGTTCTGGTTCCAGGGTTCAGTCACTGGATAATTTTGTTGCCTATGTGTTACTTGTGGCAGAAGAATTGGAGATCGAAGAACCAAAGTCCTATAGAGGCGCTATGCAATGTAAGGAATGAAATTTCTGCAACAATCCAGCAAAGAAGGAGGTGGTTTCAGTAGACAAGAATTGCACATGGGTTCTAATTGAGAGACCTAATAATCAGGAGTTGGTTGGGTTCAAATGGATCTTCAATATTAAGCCAGGGATACCAGGAGTTGACGATAGACGATTTAAAGCTAGGTTGGTAGCTAAGGGGTTCTCTCAAAAGGAGGGGATATACTACAATGAGATATTTCCCCCTGTTGTAAGGCATGTATCAATCGGTATTCTGCTATCTCTAGTGGTAATATTCGACTATGAGTTTGAACATATGGACGTCAAGACAGATTTTCTACATGGGGAATTGGAGAAAAGAATGCTAATGGAACAGCATGATGGATTTATCAGAAAAGAAAATGAGAATAAGGTGTGCTTGTTAAAGAAGTCCTTGTACGGGTTGAAGCAGTCTCTGAGGAAATAGAATTTTAAATTCGATGTATTCATGCAGAAGCTAGAGTTTACAAGAAGTAAATTTGGTTGATGTGTCTACATGAAGGATGTAAACACAAAGAAAGCCATCTACATGCTACTCTATGTAGATGACATGCTTATAGCTTTAGGAAATAAGCTAGTGATCAAGGCTCTAAAGGATAATCTCAGTGGTGAGTTTGAGATAAAAGATCTAGGAAAACCTTCAAGGATATTGGGAATGGATATCATACGAGATAGAGAGAAAGTAACATTGGTTCTGTCTCAGTAGAAGTGCCTAGCAAAGGTTCTAAGAACTTTTGGAATGTTCGAGGCTACGTTAGTGGTTACCCCTATGACTTCACATTTCAAGCTAAAAAGTCTACATCCTAAGGAAAGAGCTGAAGAGTTTTAGCATATGAAGAACATTCCGCAAGTGTGGTTGGAAGTCTAATGTATGCTATGGTTGGATCTCGTCCAGATTTGGGATTTGAAGTTGGACTAAGGAGAAGATTTTATGTCACTGATGTAGCTTTTATTATGAACTCTCAAATTAACCCTATAAGCTACTTTTTACTCTCTCAAATAAGAGGTTCATTTGTAGTACTTAGGGATCAGATCCACAGGGAGCGTGGGCAAACAATAGACTATAAATGTTTAGATTATGCTAGGCAAACAGTTTATTGAAGAAGTAATAGTAGACAAGTAAGCATGGTTTGATAACAATAAGATGAAATAGCTAGGTTTAGGGATTTATCAATCAATAGATTCAAAACACAAATCAACGATGCTAAGGGTTTTATAGATCAAATTCTAGAACTCGAATTCAATAAGCAAGTAATCCAGCTCTCGCATGCAATTACTAATCAGATGCATAAGTTCTATGTTCCAGATCTCGCATTCAAACAAGGATCGGGCGTCGATCGATGCCAATGTTTGGGTATCGATCGGTACTAACTCAGACAACCATTAACAAATATATCGATAATGTTCAACTAGATCCTAGACCAATTCTCGTATGCGCCTAGATATCTAATCCACACAAGGCTCGGGTTCTGTTAATTAATTGCACTCTCGTGCCTCTCAATTATCCTATGATTCTAGGTTCAAGCAATCAGTCACACTCTCGTGTTATTCCAATACTCTAGATCCTAGTATTACAAGACACCCTGGTGTAGAGATTTATAGATAACCTAGCAATCCTTTGGCTACCAGTTTGACATTAAGAACATGAAATCCCTAAACATTACAAGACGATTACTCAGACATGGAAGCAATAACACAAATCATAGTCTGAATAAATAATAGATACAGAAATCAATATTAAACCAAAGTAGTTCCAATCAATTTCTGAAGGAGAATTAATCTTCTCTCCAAAACTTAAGACAAAGAATAAAATAAAGCTTAGCCGTCAATAATTGCTTAGAAAACTATATAAATTAGGTCTAAACTCGTCCAGGGGTATTCTGGTAAATTGTGATGTCTTCTGAGCTTAAGTCGGTCATAAAACAAGTCGGGCCTGTCTTCTGAGATCACAATCGATCGAAACCAAACATTGGCCGTCGATCGACACTCATTCATCTTCTCGACAGCTTCCTCTCGCGAGGCAGACAGACCAAGCTTCAGTAAATCGGGCATAACTATAGATCTAACCGTCGGATGAAACTAAAACCGGTGGCATTGGAAAGATAACTCAAATATCTATATTTTGTTAAACGATAAGATCAATCTCACGGTGTAAGGTCTCCATCCATAGCTAAACATCTGACATATCTGCGCAGTTCTGCATCTCTAAAAGCTCTAAAAACACCAAAGTTCTCCAGAATGTACCTGAAAGTGAAAATACTCTAAAACATACTCCAAACACATGTAATAGATTCTAAATAGGGCGGATATCATGCACAATAGTGTAAATATCATGACCTATCAACTCCCCAGACTTAACATTTTACTTGTCCTCAAGCAAACAAAGCATGTGAAAGAGGTTTTGAAAAGCAGGGACTCACATAATGTCTAAGTATAACTATCACCCTACTTTTTGCAACCACATACTGTCAAGTCAATCACAGAGAAACTTTATATACCCTCTCCTAGTATATCAACCAAACTCATTTTACCAACAACTTAGCGAATACTAGTCTGACTCGTACCTCTACTGATTTCATTTCCTTGGATAAAATAAAAGTGAGGCCTTTAGCTTGGGAGTATCGATCAAAGGATATATGGACTCTTACCTCTACAAGTATCTGAACACACAGGTAATCTTCTCTGATTCATTTCCTCTCTTTCTCTTCTCACTTCTTCTCAGTCAATGTCTCCCTTCTTTTGAGTGTATCATTTTATTTTTAATTGATTGAGATATTTGGACATGTTTCCATGAATCAAGCCCTAATGGTTTTTCCCACCAGATCATGTATCACTTCTTTTTGAACTTTATCTCTTTCTAGAATCATATGAATCAATCTTTAACGGTTGTAGCCACCAAATCTTATTCGATCCTTTTTATTCTGAAGGGGAGGGAGAGGGGAATCAGAAGCACACAGACCTTTACCTTCCAGACTTGCAGAAGAAATCTTATTCATTGTATACCAAGCCCCAAAGCAAGCTTATAATGTCAGGATTAGTGTTGGAAATCAACTTCGGTTCCTTCAAACTTTCTAAGCAAGTGTGATATAGTGGTACGATGATTCATGTTGGTATCTTTAGTAATCTCTGCAAACAACCTTCTAAGAATGGTGCTAAAGTGTGGTTAGTCAATAATAAATCTTGATCATAATCTCCTTCTTGACTCAATAAAATTTTTTGTAAAACATATATATATATATATATATATATAACTCAAAAACAAATAAATAGCGTCAGCGAACCTCCCCCAGACTTAAATTACATTGTCCCTAGTGTAATCATCAATGATTGGTTAGGAAAAATTAAATCATAAGTAAATAGCTTAAATAGAAAACTCGATACATCTCTCTGTAAGAGGGTGTCGATCGATGGTAGGCATGTGTGGTCGCTCGATGGTCGCGATCCAACGTTGACCGATCGTGCCTCTATGGTGTCGATTGATGGTGGACTCAAATTGTCTGTAAAAATAAAATAAAACCTTGAAATAAATAGCAGTATAAGTAAAACCTAAATAAAAACTTACTAAACAGTGGGTTGTCTCCCACTTAGTGCTTGGTTATAGTCTTAAGATCGACGTTTTGGAACTATGATTCAGTCTAGATGAGAAGGAGAACTTGCTCCAGAACAACTCTCAATGTCCCTCTTACTCATTTTGTTGATGCTGTTGATAAAACCTCTTGCAGAAGATTCCCCTTTGTCTTTCATCTCTGGATCACATAGCACCCTCTGACCATATAAGCTTTTATTATGCACTCTCAAATTAACCATATAAGCTACTTTTTACTCTCTCAATAAAGAGGTTTAGTTGTAGTACTTAGGGATCGAATCCACAGGGAGCGTGAGCACATAATAGACTATAGATGTTTAGATTAAGCTAGGCAAACAGTTTATTAAAGAAGTAACAGTAGACAAGTAAGCAGGCTATTGGTTTGATAACAATAAGATGAAATAGCTAAGTCTAAGGATTTATCAATCAATAGGTTTAAAACACAAATGAAGGATGCTAAGGGTTTTATAGATCAAATTCTAGAACTCGAATCCAATAAGCAAGTAATCCAGCGCTCGCATGCAATTACTAATCAGATGCCTAAGTTCTATGTTCCAGCTCTCTTATGCAAACAAGGATCAAGCGTCGATCAATACCAATGCTTTGGTATCGATCAAACCAACTCAGACAAGCATTAACACACATATCGATAATGTCAACTAGATACTAGACCAACTCCCATATGCGCCTAGATATCTAACCACACAGGGCTCAGGTTATGTTATTTAATTGCACTCTCATTCCTCTCAATTGTCCTATGATTATAGGTTCAAACAATCAATCACACTCTCGTGTTATTCCACTAGTCTAGATCATAGTATTAAAATACACCCTAGTGTAGAGATTTATAGATAAGCTAGCAATCCTATGACTATCAGTTTGACATTAAGAACATGAAATCCCTAACCTAACAAGATGATTACTCAGACATAGAAGCAAAAACACAAATCATAGTCTTAATAAATAATAGATATAAAAATTAATATAAAACCAAAGGAGTTCCAATCAATCTCTGAAGTATAATTGATCTTCTCTCCAAAACTTAAGACAAAGAATAAAATAAAGCTTAGCTGTCAACAATGGCTTAGAAAACTATATAAATTAGGTCTAAACTCGTCCAGGGGTATTCTGGTAAATTTTGGTGTCTTCTGATCTTAAGTCATTCATAAAACAAGTCAGGTATATCTTCTGGGATAACCGTCGATCGACACCAAGCCTTGGCCGTCGATCGATACTCATTCATCTTCTCGATAGCTTCCTCTCACGAGGCAGACAAACCACACTTCAATAAATCAGGCATAACTTTATATCTAACCGTCATATGGACCTCAAACCGGTGGCATTGGAAAGATATCTCACATCTATATATTCTGTCAATAGATAAGCTCAATCTCATCATGGTAAATTCTCCATCCATAGCTAAACATCTGACGCATCTGCGCAGTTTTGCATGTTTAAAAGCTCTAGAATCACCAAAGTTCTCCAGAACGTACCTGAATCTGAAAATAATCTAAAACATACTCCAAACACATATAATAGATTCTAAATAGGGATGATATCATGGCACAATAGTGATAAATATCAGGCCCTATCAGTCACATCCTAGCAGGGAACAGTGGGAGGCAGCTAGGTGGGTTCTGAGATATGTAAAAGGGGCTTTTCATCTGTGTTTGAACTTCATGAAAGAAACATGTTTCAGCATGGAAGGGTTTTCAGACTCAGACTACGTTACAGTTTGGATCAAAGGAGATCAGTTTTAGGGATAGTCTTCACGGTTGGAGGAAACACCAAGTCTTGGAAGTCAGGTCTTCAATCAGTTGTGGCTCTTTCAACTACAGAGGCAGAATACATGGCTCTAACTCTGGCTATGAATGAAGCAATTTGAATAAGGGGTGTCAGCACATAATAGGGGTTTAAGCACGGAAGTGTAAGGATATACTGTGAATCTTAAAGTGCAATTGCATTATCCAAGAACACAATTCATATTGAATATACAAAACATATGGACACGGAGTTTCATTTTATCAGAGATATTGTAGCTAAAGGCAGAGTTACTCTATCTAAGATCCATACGTCTAAGAATCCTGCAGACTTTCTAACTAAAACGATACTTGGTTCTAAATTCCAGCTCTGTCCTGAAAGTCTGAATATCGCCTGAGTGCGACATCGGCTCAATCTAACTCCACAGGTGTACCTCGCAAGACAATAGAGAAGGTGTGATTCTAGTATAAATGTTGATTAATGAGAGTAAACTGATACGAGTATGTTCACATGGGAGCATAAGTAAATTCAAAAGTAAAGTGGAGTTACCTGAGAGGACTGAAGCGGTCACTGGTGTGAAGCTTCAGGTAGAGTATCCTAAGGGTCGGATCAATATGATAGGGTTACATGAAGATCAGACGTGTTTATAAAATTGATGAGTCGTCAAGGAAGGGTTTCAGATTTGTGACCACAGAACAAAGAAATAGAAGATCTGAGTTAGAAACTTTCATCGAAAAGTCTAAATCGAAGAAAGAGAGACATGCATGCACTACTAAAGGTCATATTTGAGAGAGAAGTTAACTGATAAAGACATGCAGAGATGGTCTTAAAAAGGTGGAGGTTGATTCATGAAGATTCGAGAAGGAGAACATGAAAGACTAAAGAGAAAAGGGGTTAGCTTCGAGATCCGAAAAGGTTGAGAGTTCTCTGACTCGACTTTAACTGAACAGTAAGATAAAGAAGAGATTGTTACAGTAGAGAGAGTCGAGTGGTGAGGAAGACTAAGATAGGTGAAAAAGATCGGAGAAGAGGAATATTTTGATGGCTACGTTCATCCGAGCTCTCTAGAGAGAGGTGAGAGCAAAGTGATGCCAAGAGAGAGAAAAGACATGTTATGTTTGAGGGTTTCTTGAAGTTTTTGTGAAGTCAAGAGGTCGATTTTTGTGGGCTTGAATTCAGACTTCATGAAATGGGCCTGGTCGTCATGGGCCGAAGATATCCGAGAGATGACTTAAGGAGTGTGGGCCGAAGTGATGTGAAACCCAGCTAGAGTCAAAGAGGCCGTTAGGCCGTTATAACTGGTGCTGACTGAGCATCGTCTTCTTCATATAAGCTCGTGACCTCCAAAACAGAGCTGAATAGTGAGACCAAGTTGCAGTAGAGAGAAAAAAAGTCGAAAGAGAGAGTCTTATCTCGCGGAGACAAGCTGTGGAGACGGCAGAGGTGGTCCCAAAGCTTCTTCTATAGAGAATCCAATTACCGGTGGTGCATTTTGGAGGTAATCTCAAGTGTATAAGATTGTACCGAGACTCTTTATCAATTGAATGACATAGTGTATGCTTGAGAGTTTGGATCACTCTCCAGGCAGTAGGAAACGAAGTCAGGGTAAGAAATCTCGGTCCTCTTTACGTTTATGCTCTTATTAAAGTCTCAATAATTGAACAATATCAGATAGCACATGATAAGATCCAAGTCGAACCATAGATCAAATATAATCAATATCCAACACTCCCTTATTCCCATTTCAATAAAATACCTTCTCTTCTTCTTTTCCTCCCACACTCTCCTATTGGTGCGAGTATTCCATGACTCAAGCCACCAAATTTGTCGCTAAGAACGGGTCGACAATGATTGTCTGCACCGTTAGCTATCCTTTCTTTCCTTTTCTCAACAACTAGGTGATTAGCGTTTTTAGACAGAAGCATCAAGAAAATGTTCTTGTGGTTGCTGAAGATTATGCTACTTTGTACAAAGTCAACGAGAAGTGTCCTGGTCATGCTATTCTCATCCCTCCAGCATTGGGTTCTCAACCGCACATTTCATTTAGGTATATAGTTCACCTTTTCCTTGAGATATATAGCCTTAGCCTTCATTCAGATTTTGGACATGTTCGTTGATTAGGTATTGTTGAAAATAAAATATTGTTATTTTAGTTTTTTTTTACTTGATTGCATGGATCATAAATTTCTAAGTAAAGATGAGGCGGAAAAAAAAAAACAAATGCAGAAAGTAAAGATACATCAAAATTGTTAAAGGGGTTTGTTTCCTACATCATTGGAACCTTGTCCAGATTACATTCACTTTGAACAAGAAAGCAACCAACACACACGCTTGTGTCTACACTCTTTTCTAAGTATGCAATCTACAAAGATAAGTATCAAGCACACATGCATAGATCACCATATGGAAGCACCAGAGCAACATTGTCTTCTACAGCTTCAATATTTATAGACCACCCAATGAAACCTCTTGTGCCAAACTCCCCTGAGTCTAGGCTTCAATCTTCCACATCTACGGAAGTACTTCACCAAGTATGTATTCTAGGCACACTATTGACACTACAACGCTTGATCCCCCAAGCACACAAAGCTCATCATGAGCTCCACACAATGGCTAAATCCACATCATAAAGCATCAACACCAACACCACCCAAACTAAGTCCACATCAGACTCCATTAGACAATGCTTCATAATGTAATTTGACACCGAGTAGTAACAAACACCAAGGAAACCGCTTTCTTTATTCTATGAGGTATGGCTTCTCATAAGGCATGTCACTCCTTATATAGCAGACCATAATTTGCTCTCCATGTTTTCAACTTGCTCTTCAAGTCTTCCAAATGCACCTAATGCAAATCAGACCTTGTCCAAGATCTTTCTTCGTTGTGTGGATGTGATACAGAGTGAGTTTACCATAACCTGGAACATACGATAACTCTTATAAGCCTCTTGACTCTTGTGAATCGCAGTCATGGACACTGTGCCAGTCTTTCCAAGGGATATAATGGCTAGAGCATTGCCCTAGCTCACCAGGTTGCCGGATAGAGGCACTTACATTGCGTGCGCTTTTCATGCTTGCTATCTACAGGAGCTTACACTCACTACTTCGTCCTAAGTGATCCATTTGCCGGCCCTGATGATCACGATCATCTCTCCAATCCACACTGATCTTCGGTCTCTCCCCTACACTTTTCCCTCACCCCACACATTCATTGTTGGTTTTAGTCGCTCGATTTGATTACTCAAGATACTAACCTCAGCCTTGGTGCTCTTCTTCTTGAACAGCAAAAGAACCTATACCAAGGACTCTCGACTTCACATAGTCATTGAAGCTTCTCAATACCTTCCCCCACATAGCTTGACCACGTGTGGAAACAAAATCGTTCAAGTTCTTCGGAAGACAGCTTCCGTTATTCCGATCCCATCAACAGAAGCTCAGCGATACTCACTGGATTGCCACTCCTTTCCATGAACACCGACCCTTAATCAGGAACTGCTAGAGATGATATTCATTTCGAAAACTACTGGATCACCTCTATCAAACCCACCTCACGTTCAGAAGCGCCATTAGTTGCCCTAGTCCACACCTTCCTACTCTTACACATCTAACCCCAAGAGCTCGCTCTGACCCACTCTCTTGTCTAGACTCAATCTTATGACACCATCCTCATATGTCTAAACAAACCACAGTACCCGATCTCCGCTAGATCCATTCTTGCTAGATTGCGTCAGTAAAAACTATACAATGAGACTGCAGATTGGTTATTATACAGGAAGGAACCTAGTACTTGAAACATTAGATACATACACTGCAGAGTAAGCTCACAAGCTCAAGTCCTCCGAGAGCCTCAATATGCTAGCCGAATGAATATTTAGGTTCTCAATGCGCCTTTGCTAATTTTGAGGTTATACTGGTACCCCAAGCTGTCTGGAAAATGTGAGGGCCTGGAATTAATCATCGCAAACCCAGCGAGCACACACACCCATCATAACTAGCTTGAAAAACCCAACAGCCACTGCCGGTCTCTTAAATTTCACTCGGTCCACTTTCCAGTCGTTCAGCTCCAATACCGCATCAGTTGTCAAGTCGGCCCTACCTCAACTTCTTAAATATGTTCTCCATGATCATTTATTGAGCGTTTGGTGTGTCGAGTCTACAATATCTCCTGCTAACGAACTCGAGTTAGCTATCTTCTACTACCCGAGACTAGTTCCCAGCGACTTATAGAAACTACTGGCTCATGCACACACCACAACCCGTTGCACCATATCGGCACCACATCTTCCGCCAAAAACCAACCAGACAACAAGCTCATCACACGTGCCTAAGAACTAACCCATTGTGGCAGTCTCCTTATCCTCTTTGTCTCTCGCTTATTCTGAATGGTTCACATCTGCACAAGGACTACTCCTCTAATTGCGTATGCAAGAGCCATGCAAACAAACTACGAGTCTATAAACTTTCACATCTGAAGATCATTATCGCACACTCACTAGCTAAATTTAGATTGTGAGTTAGTCTATAGAACTTGTGACTGCTATCTCTACTGATGCAATTCCCACCAATGATGATCACCCAATGTCAACTATAGCTTCTGACACCCTAAGTAACTAGTTATGATCTAATTGTCATTAAAGATCTACCATCATATATAATGCCAAGACTTCACCCCGACCTCTTCTTAAACCAATGCGTATGAACTGTATACATCAGGAACACTTCACAACTAAACAATTATTATGCAATGAAAATAACGTGCAGATGAACTGCTTAAACACCCTTTAGACTCAAGTCTAGTTCGTCAACCTTAACGACAAGCGCAAACAAGGTGCCCATAAAGTAAACAGCAGACAGTAAAATCTCAAAATATAAACGAATTGCTAACCAGCCGTTAAACCTAGTTTTTCTTTATTCCTATGCAAACAAAACCTGGATTAGACACACAATCCTATCATCTAACCATAGCAAGACACACCACTTTGATGAATCGAAGGACTTAAGCAACATTTATCATTTCCAAAATACGCAGACCCAAATGCGCTCACCGTTAAGATTTCATTTACCATCACTATATGCAAGAATCTCAGAACATACTATCTAATAAATCATCAACAGAAGAGAGCAAGTCATTTAGAACTGGAAAAAGCTAAGCACTCTACCATTCCAACAACATCCGAAATACAATCCAAACGAAGTCTCTTTTTAAAAACAACCTGGAAACAGATCTAAACTTTTTACACGCTTTATATCACCACATCTATAAGAACTATTCCACTAAATTACATCCAGACCTCAAACACAATCACACACCCATTTCAGTTGACCATCCATTCAGTTTGTGCATAAAGGGATCAAGCTTTAACAAACGAAGAAGTATCCTTATACAACTTCAAGGTACTATTGTTAGTTCCTTTGATTACCCTACAACCCTAGTGACACTACATAAATGTATCTGACAAGACTTCATTGATGTCACAACAATATAGCCTCAACATCTCCCCTTCTCCCCAATGACCCCCAAGTCACTGCCCTAATGGATCTCTTCGCACAATGTCAAAATATAACCCCACCTTTCTTCATACTTGAGTCGCCCTCATCCAGCATAAAATATCAAGGGAAATCTCTCTCAACTTATTCTTCCTGATCTTTGAATATGAACCCACTGGCCGCGGACTGTTTGATGAAGAGGGAGCAAGTCCTCTCCAAAACTTCTAAGATCCCACTCTTCTTTTCTTCTGGCCACGGTATTGAGAGAAGTATGGAGTCCCCACACCCACAACACTTTATGCAGAACAGAATTGAACACACTTTCTTGTAGTACGCGTGAACCCTAGGCTGGATAAAAGGGAAGGTCTTTTTGGCGCTTGAATCCGACATACAAATGAATGGCTGTAGATCCCCAAGACAGGTGCTTTCATAAGCAGAACACAAGTTCTGATGAACCAAGGCCTTCCACTGACTACCCAAATGTTAAATTTTCAGAGTGAGTGGAACTCGTCGTGTAACGCCCTACATGTTTTGCCAATAAGAACAAGCGATATTATGACCCATCATCGAAACCCTTTTAGGCACATAAGTAAGATATCGTCGACTTAAACTTCATCGGAGAACGAGAACGAGTGCGTGTGTTTTCACTTGCCTAGAGTCTAGTTACTTGACTACCAGAAACATGGAATTCAATGAAGACTTTATGAACGAGATCTACGAAAGAAGCATATAAGAAAGGATTTAGAATAGAGAGAATCTGATTCAAGAACACTATAGATCTTGATATTTTGGAATCAGAAATCAGAGAGGGGGAAATCCCCCTTACTCTCTTCAGGTGCGAAATAAGCAATCCGCCACTTGCTATGCGCCGTATCTAATACTAGTGCAATACAAGTTTAGGCGAGAATTAATAAAACCCTACATCCTAAGGATAGACACACACTTGAAAAGAGAAAGAATTGAAATACGCTCGTTTATTGATAGGGCGATGATCCTCTGGATGGGAGGCAATCCATGGTCTAGTAAAGCTAATAGCATCCTCAATGATATGGAGCAGCGAAGAAGTTTATCTGGAACAAAAGCCGTTGTACACATCAGAGCTGTCCATTCCAAGTATCTTGAACAATAACTATTGGGCACTCTGAGTATTGCGTGACAAACTTCCCCACTCTAAAAGATACGACGCCTAAATCCTTATGCATGCCTATGATGGATCGATGAATGTGTAGGACTAGGCCACACTCAGGTGAATGGATGGCGAGTATTAGCTGGTAAAGCACCTTCCTGAGTGTGGCTTCCTAAGGCATCATGAAGAGCAAAAGAATCTCTTTCTCCCTCTCTTGCGATAATTAATACTATGGGCCACATATCCTTTTCCTTGAGACCCAAGTCAACTCCAAAGGGAATGGCACGTTCAGATGTAACGGAGCTCCTACTTTTCGGAGCCCACCATACTACCACACTTGGTCTCTGATTTGCAAGAACTAAAATGGCCTAAAAGGTTGAGACAAAGTTACATATGCCTGGGAACAAATTGACCCATAGTCCCGTACCGCAGCTCGTACAGTCGGCCCAAACCCACTACGCTGCCGTACAAGTCATACTGTTCCTACGTGGAACATCCGAATTTGCACAATCAACCATTCTCTCCAAAACTCTGTCTCTACCAAAGCGTCCTTCCACTGCGGCTCTTTACCTTACTTCACCTTAGTATAAAACCTTCTTGACTCTTTCTGACTCTAGTACAAGTCCTCTGCGATACTACCTTAAGCCCATCTTGAGATGAACATTTCTCGAAGCAGTTTCCTCCTAACCTTTGCTCCCTGTTTTAGACCATCCTTTTCACCCCATTTAAGCTTTCAGATGTTTCATTTACTTTACTGCCTAGTCCAACGTTAATAACCACCGACCTCGTCCATCCTCCTATAGTATGCACCTCATTCTATCCTTTCAGACCACTCCGTTTTGTTGTGGCGTGTTAAGGACAGACTTGTTATCTTTTTGGTGAAGAGATCCATGTTGCCGGCTTAGATTTAGCTGAAATGCCCAAAGCTGTATAACTCTATCACCATACCATTATCAGACCTTGGAAAAATCTTAATCACTCCTCAGGCATTGTTAAATTAGTTACAGCTATCATAATCCTCGAAAAATTTTCTAACAATGCCTAAATATCAAAGCAAACTCTATCACTTAGTTTGTGGAATGAAATTTCATCCAGTATGGTTTGTATTTCGATTTTTCGATCAATGGAATCTTCACAAGACCCAAAACTTAGCACTTGTAGTTTTGAGCCCTAGATAAACAAGGAGACAGTTCCAATCTATTTCTTAGTTCTGAGTGCACATCCAAGATCAACAAACATCTTCTTCATAAAGTCAGTTTGTAGCAATATTGCCCGAATAAAACTGCCCTTTACAATGTATAACCCCAACCCGATACAATGCTTTCCGACGAATTCAAAATTATTAAATACTATGGCTGTATAAATACATGATCATCTTTATTAAGAGGTAAAGTCCATTATAAAAACCTGAGTAGTAGCAAACTTCTACAATATGAGAGTTGAGCGGCGTAACTCTAGAAGCATCGAACCACCCAATCCCGATGCATCATACAACTTCTTTCAACACAAGAAGTAGGAACAACGAGTATTTATAAATCCAGAATAAGTGGACTAGCCTATGTTTTTCTTGACTGTTCTTTCACAAATGCAAACAGCAAATCTCCTAATTTATTTATTCTCTCTGCACAAATTATACACAAGCTAGATGCGCGGCCGAGCAACTTGATGCGCTCAATATCCTGAAACACTTCACACATTAGGAGCTGACAATCAGTAGTCCAACATTATTATCTATATTGTAAATCAGTGGATGAAAGATCTTCTCATAATCTATCTATAAAGATTAGATGTGGAATTCAGCAGTAAAAGGCTACTAGACTCCTTATCAAAATAGGCTCAACTTGCCGATTTTCCTCTTATGCTATTCTATCACCATTAGCAATGCCATTACAAGACCATGAGCATGGTGTCTCTATGGCTTGTTGCTTTACTCAAATCTTACATCACTAATTTCATTTATGGTGAGAGGCTCCTAATCAACAACTAAGAGTCTTAACTAGTGTTATGAGCATGATAGAACTAGGCGATTTTTGATTTTCTAAATGAATCATGTTCTTAAGTGTATTAGACCGTTTATTTTATGAACAGAAATGAAGAGAGCACAGTGAGAAAAGGAGAGTTTGATTACATTCATTTTAGGATACTAGGTAGCAGAAGAGTAGCTAATAGAGATATAGAAAATGTACTACCTCACGATTATAGTAGAGGAAGAAGTTGTTTCATCAAAGCTGCTCAAAGCGGCTGAACACACAATGGATCTGTGCCAGCCGTACAATCATAGTGAAATTGAGCATCCATTGCGGTTTAGAAGTGTAAGTAGAAAAGCACTATACATTATCCTAAACCCGTGCTTCCACTTTCGCATATTACACTGAGGAAGCTTCCACAAATACACCTAAATCAATTACTCCAACTAGCTTTAATTCGAAATTTAATCAATCTTTTGCAACCACTGTATGTAGTGAGGCATGTAGTCGAAGGTCTAGTAGCTTTCGCAACTATTGAATGAATGTATTGAGGCCTGACCATGTAGTCAAACTTATCACTTGCGGAATATTTAACCTTTGATTCAGTTAGATAATGGGAAGCATTGTCACCTTAGCCTTGTACTCATTATTCAACTATGAGCGATATTATTGACCAGATGTTGCTTTCGTCTTATATTCTCTACACACCACTCAGGCTATCTAATACTTTTATTCATGGTACTTATCATGTCAATACTCCCCACTCAAGCTTATCCACAGGATAATGGTTAACTTGAACCCAATGAAGCTATATCCGCTGCTATTAAAACCTTTGTGTGCAGAAAACCCAGTGGAGTTAAAAACATACAAAGAACAGTAGTAACTGCGTACGATGAGCTAAAGATGGAATACAAAATGATCTCCCCCTAAATCTGATGACTCCTAACCTTGGGCACTGGATGACTCACACAACTAGTTGTTACTTTGTCTCCTTTTGTGTGAATGATATCAGGTCTTGTCGTATGTATCCTCATTCTTGTTAACATAGGTTTTAGGATGATCTGGTTTCTCCCACATGCTTTGCGTACTCACATGTGGTACACAATCCACCACTCAATGTGCTTTTGTCCTCTCTATGAACACTTGAGTTTGATGCCCTATTGAATAAGCTGCTTGATTATCACAAGTGCATTGTAGATTGGTGTTGTAATACGCCTAATAACCCGTCTCTTGTGAGCAGCCGTTTCTCTTGATCCCAATCTGAGCACTTTACCTTGGGTAAGAGCTATTTCCTCATTGCTCATAGTTGCGTCTAGATTGCCTCAGCATCTTGAACATGAAAACTATCTTCTGCTTTCGTGCCTTCCAAGAGTAACCAGATTCCCTCCGGCCTATGAACGTTAGTGCACAAATATCCTGTTAGTAGACTCTTCCTGTCTACTCACATCACCACGCCCAGTCCTCATCACAATAGCCAACCACTTCTGTAACCGGTCTGTACCACGATTACAGCCCATCCAAATTATCTCCTTTATCTCTAGGAAGCTACCATCTGAGGGAATTTGTAGTATCCTTTCCACCATTTTCACAATGACTACATGAACTCATTTTGGGCACATTGCAATTATGCTGCCTCACCTGAGTTCACAGCAAAAACAAATATCAGATCTATCGGTTAGAATAAGCATAGAGCTTACGCCATAAGTCTTTTCTGTAACCTCTCTATTAGGACTCACTCAAATGAGGTGTCTTCATTACTTCCCCCTCACGCCAAGATTATGTAGCCATCCTCCAAGTGGTAGCTTCTTTTGCATGGTATTTCTACCGAAAGCACAAAACGCACTGCTTCATCAAGAGCATACAAGTAGTGATACTTTCTTTGGGATAAGAAGAGACCCCTCTTAGGATCGGACAATCACTCATTCCAAAAAGTATTTTAGCTCACCCAAATCCTTAATATCAAATACAGCATTTCAAGGTAAGACGGTTGTATACCATCTATTGTCACTCCGTGATGATGAAATTGTCCAGAAAACAGGAGAAATAAACGGATAAGAATACATTTGAGAGAGACTAGAAGAGAGTTGGAACTAAAAGCTTGAGACTGTAAGAAACCATTTCGAAATGAAGAACCACCAACAAACACTTAGAGAGAAATAAGAGAGACTCCAAAAATTGCTTGCTTTGATTAATGAGAGATTACAAATATATAGGAGAGGAAACGAAGGGTTTACCAACGGGTAGAAGATAAGTTTAGGATAAGCTTCACGCCAAGCATGTGGAGTCAAACCGGTCTTAGCGCCGCCTAATTCAAACTTGTGGCTGGATGCTTCATTATGCGAGATTCCATTTGGCATCTTGACCAGATTGCTTCTTCCAGCAGAGCCAGCCTATCCAACGCGCGCGCTCAGTCAAGCTTGATACCGACTTGTAACTATAAGAGTAACTCTGCGGTCAGTTACTCTTACCCGGGAACTTTTCTCGTCCAAGGTAAACTTTCTTTTACCCACTTGTACGGACCTTGACGGGACCATGTACGGCCTTGCTACGTTAGGACACCTCCAAACTCTTCTTCTTTACCTAACTTCTCTATTTCCTAAACTTCATCCCGACCCCTTGATTGTGATCAATGCACCGGATCAACATAAAGCGTAGAACACAAGGCACGAGATTAAGAATATGAGACCACATGAAGCCACATTGCACCAGCAACCTGGTTGATGATGCTCTACCAATCCTGAAGGTCCATGACCGTTCCAGAGTCGAAAAGATTTAAAGAGGAGATGATTGTTGCGAGTTATACCTCACATCAACAAGTTTTATGCACAATAGAACACATGTTCTTACGCAGTATAGCCACACAAAATATGAATTTATTGCCTTGACACTTCTTTTAACACACAAAGATGCCTTAAGCAGTAACATATGCTCGTGAGTTTTCTTATTTGCTACTCCTAATATTCCTCAGAATCAAGAACAAAACAGATGTCACGCCCAAGAACACATGCAAAGCCGTTTCTTGTAACCGCGATCTAATGTATATGGGTTGTGTTTTTATTTCGAACCACACAACGAATTTTTATAAAAAAAAAAGGATGGTACCTAGCGAGACTCACATATTGATGATACATCCATGGACCGTATCTCTCTATAAGGTTTCTTTTAATGAGTGATAAGGTCTAGCTAGAGGACCTCAGACAATCCACCCCATAAAACGTTTTGAACGATCTTTGTGCTAAAACACAGCTGGTATTGGCTTGTTTATTTCTGTACTGCGCATAGCCTCCTATAAAAGAGATCGTCATATTCTTCACTTATCACTCCTGCCACCGCGCGCGATCCTTGTTGTTGCAGGTTGTATGTGGGTGCAGGGTCTGTTGATGTAAATGAATCGTAATTATGATGATTCGTCTGAGTTTATGTCTCTTGCAGTGACAGTAGCGTACGCGAATTTTATCACACAATAAACACTTATCTAATCTTTTAAGTTCACCACCATTGTCTGCCTAAGTCAAGAACTGAGCCACTAATATACTTCACACTCTTCCAGGACTATCTGAAATGCCATTATAGTGACATATGATCTGAAAGTTTTATAATAAGGCTTCTAAAACACTCTCTTTAGATGGAGATTTGTTCCAGGTGTCTATCATCTGATTCGTCTCACACTCTTTATAGTGTATATAGCCTTCTACTCAGGTTAATGGGGATGAAAGATAGATATATCCTATAGAAAACACAACTGAATCAGAGATAGACAAGTCTATCACACAAAGACGATTGATTAGAACGTAATTGGTGACACACCAGTACCGAGTAATAAATTCTTGATTCTCCTTAGAGCAAGATGGAAAATAAATCGGATATGACACACCAAGAAATATCACCCTTTAGGTTCCTGATAACATACCAGACTAACAACAATCTCATTCAAGGAAACCCAAGAAAAAATAACACTTTTCTAGGGTGCGAAACGATAAAATACAAGACACATCCTTAAAGAGTAGAAGAACTTGCGCGTCTAAAGAGAGAGACTATAAAGATAAACCTCGTAATGTCAATTAAAAAGCATGTCTTCGTAGATTATCTAATAGGTAAGAGATCTCTCCTATTCGTCAATATATATATATACCAGAGAATACTATCGACTCTTGTCCTAGAGGGCGGTTTTCCTGAAACCATAATGGTCAAAGAGAGGAAACTATAGTTTAATGCGATACCTCTAGTGATATCTATAAGTGCACTTAAAAATGAAAAAAATGTAAACTTATCGTAAATTATGCGTAAAGAGCATGTATTAAGGATACAGCGCTATTCTAGATAGATATGCTCTAATGTTATTGATTGCTAAAGACAAGTTATTGTGGCCTTAGTTAAAAAACCTTCCTCCGCGAAAAACCTCGTGACCAAAACCCAAAATAGCAAGAAATAGCACGGCATCCATGGCCCGAGTGTTCTTTACTCTATACACTAGTAGCTCAGCTTCTGAGTGGTGATTAGTATTTGTGCTTTTCAATTGTTTTGAACATATATATAACCTCCGTGAATCAGACCTTGCCAAGACTTGCATTGTTAGTGTGAATGCTATGATCCACCGGTGCAGTAAATCCGAACAAATTCTCTTTGTCAAACTCACCTGCACCTGATCTGGCCAACGAAGTCAATATGTGAACATCCTACCTTCCCTGAGTGAATGGCCCTTATTATGTGTAGCGATACATCACCAGCTTGCTGAGCGAATGCAATTGTGATCTCGCGTCTTCCATGTGGTTCCTCATCTAGAATCTATCCTTTGTTTCTCCCTTAGTTGATCCTGTCCATAATAACTCACATTATCACTCCCCTCTCTCTCGTGTAGCAACAAGTAAAAGTACTTTCTGTTCCTCGAAATCAGGTTCATAGTTCATAGCTAGGCAAGGATCAAGATCCAGAAGTCTTGACACACACCACAGTGAACATATTGATAGACTATATGGTTGGGGATGTCCTACAAATACACTTCCACGCTGGAGACTATAGATATCACACATGAGATTGTCATCAATCATTACAGAGGTCCCTCTCTCAAAAGATATCGTTCACCCACTCTGAGAGGGTACCCTATAAAAATATCCCTCTTTTGACTATGGCGATTCAGTCTTGGCAATTTCATCGACGTATTGCCCGGGAACCCTATCACTTCCTCAGGTATACTGATGTCCAAACATTGTCACCTACTTCTATCAAATGCTCCTCACACGTACGAGTCACCTCTTGTTTGGCTTGTAACTTCTATTAAAGACCTTGAGTATTAATATGGCAATATTGCCGTGACGTATAATTTTCGTGTTTTGTCTAGCTCTCTCGTCAAAATAGAGGATTTCGTTTTTTTGGAACCATCATACTGCCTTCTTTCTTAAAAAAAGCTAATACCGTTGCTAAACTGATCCCACCACTCATCTGAAAGGCATTCAGATCCAAAGTGAGTACCCGTATAAGTGGATTTGAACAGCCCGATAAACAATCTCAAAAAAGTGTTTGCAAACTTAGTAAAAGAGTAGATATGTTCCTGTCGAAACAGAAAATTCTATATAGCAAGAATGAGATTGTATGCAAATCACAGATTGGTAAGCTATTCTCCCAAGTTCTTAAGTTCTTTCTATATGAATGCCACGCAAACGCTACGGTTTACTCTAGGAGTTCTTATTAATACGTATCTTCAGTTTGTCCACAGTTTTGATTGACATGTAGTAGATAAACAATAATTTACCTGCGTGTAGTAATCCGAAGCTCTTCTCTGTAGGATTTTTATTATGTTAAACGTGAGAAATCTCTTGATCGTGTGCGATGCAGGCAGTTCTACAAGAAAATTACCGATCATTCTAATGCATTCTCATGCAAGACTTGGTTCGCGAGTGAAACAAACATGCTATACATTTAAATCAAACAGTTAAATTGATCAATACATCTAAATGCATATTATCATCTAGTTTTATTTCATGACATGCTTTATATCCGGAAAGATGTGTCCAAACTAGAATAATGCAGCACATCACTTAATCAGACAAACAACAAAGATTGATGTGACCAATGTACCGCGTTTCTACTAGGCTATGGATCCACCCCAGATACGTCCTACAACCAACAATCAATAGATCACATATGATGTGAGTCAATGTACGAGTTCCAGGATCATGTTCGAGATGGGTAAAAGGATTATAACAATCGGTACCTACACGTGCCGTTGATGTGATCTTGTGAGCAGTTTAATCTTGGCATGCTTGCAAGTAAGCACACCATCCCACAGATTCTTCCACATCTCTCTCCTCATGTGCGGCACCACAATAGAACTGATTTCCTGAGTGACTAAAATCACTTCAAAAACGGGTTAAAGTCAATCCCAAAGTGGGCCCGAGTTAGAGCAATGCCTATATCAATGGCTGCAGATTATCCTAATCTTCGATAATAAAATATCCCATCCACTGAAGGGATAAGACAAGTGGTCTTATGTCGACAAACAACAAACCAAGACACCCTTTTTAAGAATTTTCTGTATTGTCTCATGAGAACTCTATATCACGAGCACTTCTGTCTAAATCACTTAATGGCCCCATCTTTGCACCAGGGCGAAACTTCTCCACAAACGCCATAATCTTACTATATCACCGTCTGTATACATCAATATCCGGTCAAGAATATCGAGTACGAGTGATCCTTTAGAATTCAAACTGTGCTACACAATCTCCTAGTGTACATCGACACTCACCATTAGTGGTCATATAAAAATGGTAAAATAAGAGAAAGCGATACCTTCCTTATATAGAGTATTTAGTGTTTATGCATGTATATGAAATGACCAAGAGTAAAAAAATGCTCAACCGATATTGTTCATCTGCTTGTGTTTTATTTCTTTTAAACCTTGTTATGATTACTATCTATATCTATCTCACAGTGGAGAGAGATACTCTCAAGGAATCTCACAGCCCACCTGCGTGTCTCACATTGTCTCTGAGAGGTCCTTACTCTACTCACGCTTATATAGTATTACTATGTACACTCAAGTATTAGATAAACCCCTCTTCTAGTGTGCGTATTAAACAAAACTCCTTGGCACATCAAATAGTAAATGTTGCTCCACGTTTTTATATATTATGCCCTCTGCTAAGCCCTATAGAGCTGTCCTTTGACAGCGTAGGTTGCATCCTAGGAAACCTATAGATATGCGCTCCTCCATAAGTTCTCAAACTGATCATGTTATAAGCAATATATGATTTCACATTATCTCTTGCATCAACACAGCACCAGATCCTCGCATATTCTACTGACAAAGCATTCACGAAACTCCATTTCCTATAACGTTTTAGTAATATACAATCTTAGGATAGCACCTAAGAAAGAATTGGTGAAATTTAATATTTTAAGCACCTCTCCTCTTTGCTTCTCCCCCACAATTATCGCTGAAGGCCGACATCCTTCTTTATCACGTTCGGCTCAACACGAGGAGCTGCAATGTCTGCTAAAGTCTCTCACACTAAATCAGCCTCACTACCTAGATAAACCACAAGAGCACAAAGCCGCTGATGGACAAACTCTCTACACCTTCTACATCGTTACTTGTATATGGTGACAGCTGATCGGCGACCAGTCTTTGATGAGTCTTTTGTAATCTTTCTACGAAAGAGTGATCTTTTACTCACACACCGAACAAGCTTAATTATCTCCGATCTATACTACGAGCAATACTAAAGTTACGTACCGGTAAACCAAGTTATCCGTGCCCTACAAAGGTCTGCACTCTTCAAGTTGGCAACCAAAGTCTATTTACATATCTTATAATTATAGCATTCAAAGGAGCAGCCCTAAGATTGTCTCTAGTATGTGACTTCTCTTTCATAAGTTTCCATGTTTCCTAAACAAGGTATTACTTATAGAAATGTCATAAAAGCATAATATGGGTTACACCACCTATACAAAATATTATGAGTGTCCTAGATCATGGATATTGGACTAAGAATCGTTTTTTATGATTCTATATTCACATCCAGACATGTCACCGTACGATATTCCCCGCCATTGTATAATACCAAGATAGCATAATAGTAATAGCGATCCCAGTAATGGAGAGTGCGCATGACTTTATGAGTTCCTTGAATTTGCTATGTGTTCTGTAGTCTCAGATTCATCTAACCCTCTTCTGTGTTCATCGAGACTCTTATCTGATATGTATAACCACATTTTAAATCGTATTCTCTATAGAAAAAGCATGCACCACACACAAAACACAGTAAGAACCCAGCACTTAGCCAAGCAATTCCACACAGTCAATCCAGCAAGGTCTAAGCATTGGGATATAGAGGGTGGCAATACTTCACTGTGATGTTGTCCATGATCTACAATCAACACAGCATACGCCAGTAGGTACCATCGCGTGTCTTAGGCATGACCTAGAAGGGGGGACACTGAATACAGCAATGGGCTCAAACTCAACTTCTCGGATATAGCCCTTCTCCATGAGAGTTCCTCCTGTTCTTTGCAAACTCCTTGGTCCGAAACCGGTCCAGTTGGTTTTCGCTAGCTGCGACCGGTTTGAAGGGTAGATCCTGGAACAAAGTCTCGTCTGGTGCTCAATCCCCTTCGCAAAAGTTCTTGGTTAATACCAAATGGGATTGTCTTCCTGTCTGAGGAATACGATCCTGAAACTACACAAGGCAACACGAAAACACAATCATCCACTCGGAACAAATACTACCTGGATTGTGTTCTTGAATTTTTGAGCTGAAAATTCATAAACACGAAAGTCATCCTATGAGGAATGTCCTTTAATGGAGAAAAAAGACGTTTTCTTTAAACAACAAGAATAGATAGCAGAAAATTATGAATTTTAGACCTTAGAGAGTTCTTTGATTAATTACCAACCCCGGATTATGCATAGAAGTTTGGCCGCCTAGTATCCAGCCGGTTTATTAGAGATCAATCTCCTTGTCTTACTTGAGCTTTGAAATCATATGTATTCTTGAGATTCACCACTTACCTTTAAAATCTGTGCTAACGTAGTGTATCACCAGAGTGTGGTCATTCTAGATATGCGTCCCTTTTGAAGCGTGCAAAGGATGCTTGTTGGTAGAATAGCCAATCATGGATAACTATTCTTCCATGGACTGCAATCAAGATTCCCCAAGGGATCTTCCAAGAAGTATGTGACCAGCTTCCATAGGGCCAACACATTCACGAGACAACCAGACTTCAATTACTTTCTATTAATACTCCTCAATGTCTAAGAATGCGAGACTTGACTTTGAAACCTTCAGTCGTGCCTTCATTCATTCACCAATTGTTAAGCCATAGGTAAGGTTTGGAGCTCTGAACCTTAACAATCCATACTTCTCATGACACATGGTCTCACTCGCAGCATTTCACACAAACTACCCTTCCATCAACAATGAGGCTGCACACCTTTCTGGACCAAGCACCGGCAGCAGAATAGTTTCTCACGTTGCTCTACTAACCTAAAAGCTCACCCTGGAATGGTCCTGTCTCCATGTCCTTCGTTCAGTTTTCTTCCTTGGTCAGACTCGGTGTATGTCATGCTTCTGAGGCATACTCTCCATTTTCCAGCAAATCTTGATGGACCTCTCTTGTAAGTTACATTCATTGGCATTAATAGACCGTCTTCCTTAGGCACTTGAAACACTTGACATCACGAGCTCAGAATGAACTAGAAGTTTCAACCTTGCCTATTCGCCCTTGTCCAAGAGCACTGCTTGGTTATGGTTTCTTCTCTCGGATAGGACTTGTTTGTCCTTTCTGGCAACGTTGAGATCCTTAGGGTAAGGCTGACTTCCTCTCCTTTGTTGAGTGTAAGCGCGTATAGACCTAATAGTTGGTGCTTGCTGAATGGCCTTACCTCTTGAGTTGTTTGCCCTACAAGAATCAGCCCTTGTTGTTAGCATCGCTTCAAGCCTCCCACATAAATTTTGCATCTACAACATGTCTTGTATCTCTCGGTTTGAGACCCATCCACAGGAACCTTAGCTACATGGTTGCTTCTTATTTCTTCTGACTATGTCTAGCTCTAAGCATGAGATGCATACTCCATCTCCTGAAGTAATTACTCCTTCAGCCTGATTCTGGGAACCTTCTAGAGGCCTGGTAAGTTCCTGACGCTTCCCAGGTGGTTGACAATCTATACATAGTAGGTAATGACTTGGAACAAACCACTCTTTGCGCATGATAGACTTCATCTCTGTCCAGTCTCAACTGGGTCCCCTCTCAATATAGTCACCTTCTTACGAGTTGTCATGTAACTATCCCACCAACTTAGAGCATAGTCACATAGAATTCGTTCAGTAATTAGCAGCAATCTGAATCTTCTTGTGGTTTGTTTTTACTGCTTACACTGAAACACAAACTCAATCTTCTTTCATTAGCACCCCACTCAAGATAGGCTATTCCGGATCAGCTTTGCCATGGATATGGGGTATCTTGGATCTTCAAACCAGCCAAGCTCATCTCCCTGTATATATCTTCGTTTTCTTATAGTGGACACGCCTATGTACTTCATTGGCTTTGCCTGAGCATGAAACTGAAGGCGGAAATTTATGTTCAACTCTGTTCCACTCTCCTCAATATAAGCGCCACAAAAAATCCCTGCACACGGAGTAGCTGCTATCTGATGGTCTCTACTTAGCTATCCGAGTCTCTCGGTTGCGGAACTTGAACTATAGCTGCGTCCTGATTCCTGTGACTCTTGATTCCTACGAGATGTCACTGAGCGTTGTCCTGTTAATCATCTCGTCGATGGTTTGCTACCATTGCTATTCTGATCTTGAAAGTATTGAGAGCCGATCATATAGCCTCCTATTAGTGAGTAAGCTTGTCGGTCTCTAAGCAGTATCAGCTTCTCTTTCAGAACTCTATGATCTCGCATCGCTTCTCCTGCAACAAGGAAAACAATAAAACGCAGTAAAAGCGGTTCTAGGTAAACAAGGGACAAGCAAAAGGAAAAAGGTGTAAATATCAAAGACTAAAGCATCTTCGCCAGACAAAAGTAACAAAAGGATAATCGGCCCTAACAAGGAAAAGAGATGTAGGCGTTTGCAGATGTTCAACAAAAAGGAAATTCCTTCAAACTTGTGCCTCACACACGCTAATATCTACAACTGTGTCGTAGCCACCCTCTAATACACACGCGTTAATCTTACTCGTTTCAAGGTGATTAAATTGATAACACTTGCGATTTCAAAATTTAACAAATGAAAAAAAGGGATCTCACAGCAATACACACAGACCAACATTATGCTCTTCAAGAACGCTTTTCTCTCTCTAGGTTTCGCAAAGCAAAAAGGAAAAAGTTAAAACCTTGGTCTAATCTCTTATTGAAAAATCGAGCAGCCCGAACCAGATTTAGTTCTACTGCCTTATCAAGATGACAGAGATGCAGACATGATGAAACCAAAAAACAAATGATAGGAAAACTTGTAGTAGCTTCCCAACCAAAGTTGCTCTGAATACTCACTTGATGCGTCCCGTAGGCATGCTCTCTTGGTTTGATGGGCATGGATAAATCCTTGCGAAGAACCAATCAGAGACTCAAGTTCCTCAAGGTTGTGATCGATTGGTTGACACAAGATATGATTAAGATCGCTTGATACTCCTAGAGAATAACTCGGATATGACACACCAAGCAAACACCCTTAGGTTCCTAGTATACTACAGCACCAGAAGAAACTCGACGAACTATTCTAGAGTAAGAAGCCATGTCAAGAGAGAAACATAGCTCTATTGGTTAAAAAAGATGCTGAGTAGCAATAGGTTTTAAGACCCGTTTAAATATAGGAGGAAACCAAGAGAACATGCTCTCTAGAGGGTTTCGAAATAAGGTTAAAAAGGAAAACTATAGTTTAAGTTTAACATAAGCTTTAAAATGAAATAAAATGTAAACTTCTTTAGTCTTGACCGAGAGAGGGCCAAGGTGATGTGAAGACAATTGTGTCCTCTGTTAAAAACCTTCCTCCGGGAAAAACCTCGTGGGACAAAACCAACAGCAAGGAAAGAGGCACGCAGCCCAGATGCCGTTCCTAGTGAATGCTCTTTGTTGATGGAATGGATAGATCCTGCCGCAAGAACACGAATCAGGAGTGTACTCAAGTTCTTACAACTGTTGGATCGTATGTTGGTACACAAGAGGGATGATAGGATCTCTTATAAATCCTAGTATGAATCAACTCGATATAACACACCCAAGTCAAAACACCCTTAGTTCCTGAACTACACACCAGAAGAAACTCGACAACTTCTCTTAGTCCATTCTAGTTGAGAGCCGTCAAGAAAGAAAAGAAAAACCTGTTTTGATTAAAAATGGTATGATTACAATAGGTTTAGAGGGACCCTTTTAAATAAGAAGAAGCCCGAGAACGATGCTCTCAGATTGGTTTCAGAAAATAAGCAAAATAGTGAACTATAGTTTAAACTTTAACATAAGTTTATAAAGAATTGAGCTATAAAAATGTAATAACTTCTATTGCCTATGGACCGAGATACGGCCTAAGTTGATGTGAAGACACAGTGTATTTACGGAGCCTCGTTAAAAAACCTTCCTCTATGGAATAACCTCGTGGGACAAAACCAAAAGCCAAGGAAAAGAGCACGCACCCCATTATCTTGCCTAGAACACTAACTCAGCTGGTGTGATGTAGATATAGGTGCCTTGTATCATTTGATTCAAGGAACATCTCGGGAGTATCAGACCTTGTCCAAGACTATTCTTGTTGTGGATGATGATACGTAGTAATACCACAGCAACATCGATCTTTAAACTTCTTGACTCTGCGAAACGGATCATGACCTTCA